>PVJA010011288.1:0-40004 GCA_004027025.1 Myocastor coypus
TTGCAGTGGGCCACCAGTAAAGCTTGTAATGTTGAAGGCTATTGAATCTAAGCCTCCTGTTGTACGAGACTAAAATAGGAATAGCTTAGGAGACCACGAGGTAACTGACTTTTACTAATTTAGAAGAGTTTGAGGAATGAAGAGTAAAGAAAATTGCACTATTCAGATCCTGGGAGATAGTTCAAGTGGCATGAGTGCCTGTCTGGCAAGCACAAGGTCCTAAGTTTGATCCCCAGTGCCAGGAAGAGAGGGAAGAAAGAGAGAGGGGGGGGGGATAGAGAGAGAGAGAAAGAGCGCAAACTGTATTATTCATTTTTGTTGGTTTTGGGACAATCCAGTCATCTACTAAGTTAAACAAGCAATCTAGTAAAACACCAGTGCTACTACACATGTTTTCTATGACTCCAACTGTCACTTTAACTTCTGCCTCTGAGCATCTGTGGCTCAACATTAACTCTAGTGACTTAGGCTTCCCCAGGAATCCCAGGCAAATCATATTTGGTGGAAAATCATTTCAGAACTTTTCATGCTGCCAACATAATTCTCCCTGCTGTTTGTTGAACAGAAGAAATGTAATGAAGCTCTAATCATATTATTGAATATCACGATTTCATTTAGAGAGTTTGGCATAGCAATCTAAATTTACCTTCATCTAGAATACACCCATTTGCTTCAGATTAAAGATGTTTCAACTGCCAAAGTCTCCTTCCTATTTAAAAATAAGCTCCCTGATCATTCCTTCATAGAACAGACATTTGTTTATTGTTGCTTATATCGCAGGCACTGTGTGGTCAAAATTCTTCTACCCCCAGGGGCACAACTAATTGTTGTGAAGGTTAGTAACTACTAATGCAGCAACCTGTGGGTCACGGCCCTGGCGGGGGTTGAACGACCAAAACACAGGGGTCGCCTAAAGCCATCAGAACACTTAAACCCATGTTATGCCATGGTGAAATGTTATTTATTGGAATTAGTAATCTGAAGTAGCCAGCAAAATTATTTTTTGGTTTGGGGTCACGGCAACATGAGGAACTATATTGCAGAGTCATGGCATTAGAAAGGTTGAGAACCACTGTACTAATGCATCTTATTAAATATACTCATTCTGCCAGCATGGATAACACATAAAAACTTTCATTGGTTCGACAAGTTTAGACTCTTTCTTCTACTACTAACTGCATGAGGACTGTGATATGACCAGCATGTCACACTTTTATTTTTTTAAGACATTAGATTTATAAAGAATATCTGGGTTTATAAAGAAGTCCAGAAAAAAAATTCCAGGTCTACTGAGATATTCAGAAATCAATGAACCCAGTTCACCAGACAAACCTTCTGTATACCCCAGCAAATACAAATTGAAAACAGAGAACAAAAACTTTCAATTAAGAAAATGTAGATTGTGCCAGGCATGGTGGCGCACACCTATAATCCCAGCACTTGGGAGGCTGAGGCAAGAGGATCAATGTGATTTCGAGACCAGCCTGAGCTACAAAAGCAAGCTCAAGGCCAGCCTGAACTGCATAGTGAGACCCTGTCTCAAAAAAAAGAAAAGAAAATGTGGATTTAGCAGCCATGTAAAACACAGTATCAATGCATAAAAGAATCAATTTTCTCTTCTTATAATTTAAAACACATTATAATTGCTTATGAAATTTAAACTCTTAAGAGCAGAAGAGAAATTGACTATTGCTCCTGTCAAACCCACAGAGAAACTTACTCTGCTATGTTGAGATAGCCACAGGAAGCTGCTGCATGAAGAGGTGTCCAGCCCTCATTGTCTTGCTGGTTTACATTGGCTCTGTTCTCCACCAAAAACTTCACCATGTCCAAATTTTCATCAATACAGGCCTGAAAAGAAAAGCCCATTCAATAGTTATTTATTGAGTTCTAGTGTGTGCTAGGCATAGCTTTGGACACTGACAATGCTCAGCAGTTTGGGTGATTTATTAATTTTCATTTCTTTTATATTAAATATCTACAACATGACTTCCAAGCCTACAAGTACTGTGGGAATATTTCTTCTAATAGTAAAAGCACTAATAGAATTAATCATAAAAGGGATTTCTAAAGTGATATAAGTGGTGAACTGTTTTACCATTATATTACAAAGACAAGAGCATGTTAGAAATCTGATATACTGATTTGCTTATAAATTTTAAAAGGAAAAAATCACATAGCTTCTGATGTAAATTTCTCAGTGGGAAATTACAGTTTAAAATCTAGGATTGCTAGAATTTTTTATATTTTTTGGTGAGAAAGAGTAGGAGGCTCATTTCAGGTAGAAGAAATGTAGTTTCTGAACAGAAAAATGTTTGTAGCTTGGAGTTAGGATCTTTATCTGCCTATTTCATAGTAGCAGTTAGAGGAACAGCACAAAAGGTTTTTGAATAAAGGCTTTTGGCCTCTAAAAAACAACCACAAGCACTACAATGAGATGTGCAAAAACCAAAAAGCTGTCTTGATACAATTATAGAAGAAAAAGGAGGCAGAAGGCCTAAATTGACAAAAGTAATCATTATCCAGACTTAGATGTTTCCAAAAATAGTTGGAATAATTCAGGACCTAGAAACAAAACAGGCTATCTTATTAAAGCTTGCCTATGAATGCTTTCCTTCAAGTAAATACTTACAATTTTTATAGAGGAAAAATTTATTAGCCAAATAAAAATGATGTCACTAATATTAGAATATTATTTGCATTTTGATTGTGTTGACATTGGTACTAATGATGTAAAAACAATAGTGAGTGAAATGGCAGCGCATTAGCACAAATAAAGCAGTTTCTAGAGAAGCCAGTTAAGGAATGAATCAGTAAAAATTGTCTTTCATCTAAAGCCTTGAGTACAGTATATTTTTAAATATTGTGTGATAAAATGGGAAGTATACTTGCACATTTGCTATAAGTGAAATGTGTGCTGAATACTAGGAAAAAGGGACTTATAAGATGAACTAGCTTGACTTATAAGATGAACTAGCTGCTTTTTTCATAAAATACTATTGCTTCAAAAGAATTACTGACAGCTATTTAAACTTGAAATGAGAAAAATGAGCCTGTCTCCTCAAAGAAACAACCACTTTTTTTTTCTTTTTTTCAATAGTGAAACTCAACAATACAAGGGAAAATTGGAACTTTGGAAAACCTGACCAACACCATGGGCTCTTGTACACAATGGTACTATCAAACAATATGGATAATTTGTCGACATTACAGAGTGAAATGTGTTTACATTTGAAAGGCCTATTAAACTCAATTAAAGCCATATTTGCCTAATAACCCAATGCATGCTGTTGAAGAATCATGAGTAAAAGATTCAATATATATATATATATATATATATATATATATTATATATATATATATATAATATATATATATATATATATATATATATATATATATATAATGGAACAGAATAAGACCAGTCCATTGATAGGGCTTAATCAGCATGTAAGAAATCAACACTTGAAGTTTTTATATAGTATACAAGAACAACATCCACATTTGTCTGAGTAAGCAATCAAAATACTCCTCTTTCAAAGTATATAGTTATTTTTAATTAAAATATGAAACATATTATGTAATGGACTATTATTTTTCAACTGAATTAATACCTATATTTTTTCAATGTAATATAATTCTCAATAATATATAACAACAAATATGAACAATACCCTTAATAAATTGAGGGAGTTTTTAATTAATTTTTAAGTTTAAATGAATCCAAATGACACTTTGAAAATTACTGTCTACTAGATTTACCAAGAAGTATTTTTGGTGACAATGAGTAACTATTTAAATAGAAAATCACTGTGGAAAATACTCATAAGTGCTTGCCTCACAAGTACAAGGTCCTGAGTTCAATCTCCAGTACTGCACAAAAATAAAGCAAGAAACTTAATCGTTTCCTCTTTCTTCGTATTGGCTTTCTTTCTTTTTAATCTTTGCTAGTTTAGTTTTTTACCTTTTCAATTTTGTGACATTGTTTTCTACAGATTTCTAATCCTTGACACAGTATGTTTATGGGGAATGATATTGTAAGGAAGTCTGAGAGAATGGCAATAAGAAACTGGCTAATCTTAAATTAATTTGTCAGGTCATCAATCTCTGAAGAATTATTTTAAAGGAAGTAAAGTAGTCCAATTGCTCAAATCATTTTCTATGTCCTCTACAAAATGAAGGACAGTAACTGTTAAAAAATAAAATCAGGTTCAGGAGTAGACAGACCAGAGCTTACATACCAGCTCTACCAATGCATATAACCACAAGAAAGAGAACTAACCTAGGTAATATCAGTACACTCATCTGGAACATTGGGAAGACTTCCGATCTCAGAGTTTTGTGAGGATTAAAAGAGATGCATCCTTGGAATAGTTCCTGACATTTGTAAGCTAATAGTTTAACAAATAGCAACCCCCCTTCATGGGAGGGAAGGGGGACCTATACATTTCTAAGATTTCTAAATTATCACACCCAACCTCCACCTCTAGCATCTTGTAGGAGGAAAGCAGTTAGATTTAAAATGGTTTTGAACTAGCAAAATTGGGGATCTTATTTGTAAATTTAACTACAGAAAATTTACTTTTTCCTTTTCAGAGTACTATGGGTTCCTAGGAAAAGACAATAAAATAGTATGTATACTGGTTCAATTGGAAAAGAATTATGCTTGTAATCAATTCTATACGGATGAACACAATTGTAGGACATTTGCTCCCATGAAATATTGTGGAGGGATGCTCCTGCTCCTCTCTTTTTTTTGGGGGGGGTGCTGCAGAAGATGGGCTATGACTAAAGCATTGATGAGAGACAAATCGGCCCTGAAAATCTTCTCAATTGAATAATGACTAAATTTAGTGTCCTTCAGCCCACTCCATCTGCAGCTGTGCTGCTGACTCATTCATGACTGAAGCATTGTGCATGAGCAGATTCATCCATCTGTAAATCTGTCCAGGACCATGGACTCCAACGTCATGTCTCTGTCCAAAGCTATACTAGACCTCTTTTCCTTTCCTTGGAAAGGATACTAAATATGCTTTTGATATTACACATAACAATGGAGAAATTCTTCTTTACCAGTAACATAAATTTCTCCTACTGTGACTTAGATCCATCTCTTCCTACTTTGCATTCCTGAAGATTCACAGAGTATTACTAAAGTAACAATTTGTCCTAAGCTCCCTAAGAAATAAAGATATGATTTAACAGTCCAAAAGACCTACTAAAGTAACTGGCACATAACAAGTTTAAACTTTCTCCTCGAACAGACATGTTACATTTCATTGGCAAAGACAAGCTTTTCTCCAAGAGAGAATATTTGCTTTTACCAATAAAATGGGGAAAGAGCATTGTGATCTTTCTATGTACCTAATTTTGCTCTCTACACGTTAAAGGCAAAAGTGGCCAATGACTGATATTACTAAAGCAACAATTTATGCCAGAGTTAAATCTAGGAGTGTACAGAGGTCTTACAAAACAAAGCCTCCTTGGTTCCCAAAATAGCCTGCAACTGTCACTACCACCAAGTGCTGACTTCAAGAGCTGACCTTGCTGTTGTGCTTCAGAACAGTAACAATACTACCTGCTTTGGACTGCAAACAACTCCCACAAAATCCAGCTCCACATGCCTGGGTAGTTGTTATAACAGAAACTCAACTTATTGCAACCTAACACTTATTTGATTTTTTTTCACACCACGTTTGCCTTGATTTCAACAAATCTTCCTTTTCAAAATGTTGAAAAGTACACCAAAAAACACTACCATTGATCATAGGCAGTCCTCAGAAAAGGAAAAAATATTTGCAAGCCATGTATCTGATAGAGATTAATATACAAAATACATAGGGAACCCCTAAAACTCAACAAAAAGCAAATGCTATCCAATTAAAAAAGGCAGAAGATTTGACTAGATCTGCCACCATGTTTGTAAATACTATATAAATGACCAAAAGTGTATCATTAGGGAAATGTAAATCAAATACAATGACATACAACCATTAGCATGGCCACTCTCTAAAAAACAGAAAATAACAAAAATGATGGCAAAGGCCAGGCAAAGGCCAGGCAAAGGCCAGGCATGGTGACATATACCTGTAATCCCAGTACTTGGGAGGTGAGGCATGAAGATCCTTGTGAGTTAGAGACCAGCCTGGGCTACAAAGTGAACTCAAGACCATCCTAAACTGCATAGAAAGACCCTGTCCCAAAATGATGGAAAAAAAAAAGATGGCAAGAATGTAGAGAAATTAATATGTGTACTGTGACAATAAGCACAAGAATGCATAAAAATTAAAATATTGTACACTACTAAACATAAAATAATAAAGCCTCATTAAATAGTAAAGTAACATAAAATGATAAAGCCTCTATGGAAAACAGTATGGGGTTCTTCAACAGAATCAAAACTATCAGTATTATTTCTATTCTATTCAAAAATAGATTTGGGGGCATATATTCAAAAGAATTCAAAGCAGAATCTCAAAGAGATATTTATATACTTATGTCAATAGCTGCATTATTCACAATCACTACAACGTGGAAGCAATCCAAAAACACATGGACAGATGATTGGGCTAGTAAGATATGGTACATACATGATATATTCCAGAGAGAGTATTGTGCTCCTAAGACCTCAATCTCACGTTTCTAGCCTCTGGATGTGAAAAAGAATGATTTGTTGTTGTAAGCCACCAGGTGTGTAGTAATTTGTTACAGAAGCCACAGGGAATATTACAAGTGACACAGAATAAGGAGTTACACCTGGAAAGTATGGCATATCCTAACTCTTTATTATTAACCAAAAATAGCAGCAGTTGTTGAATCCTTCTTTGCCAAATAAAAACAGTCAAAAAATATAACACTTTTGACAAGACAACTATGTTAGACAGAAAGGGTTTTTTGTTTTGTTTTTATTTTTAAGTTCATCTTTGTTTTTGTTTTAACCAATAGTTAGCTCAAATGGGCAAACCCTGAAAGATCTAACTATGATTCTCCCACTAGGCATTTCACTGAAAATATTCTGACTGGTGACAGAAACTAAAATTGGGGTAGCAGTACTGATTGACGACTTTTCTGTGAAACCAACACTGCTATGCTTAATATTCCCCTGCTCCAACTAGGTAGCCTCATCACATGCCAAATAAATAAACAAACAAACAAATAAACAAATAAATAAATAAATAAAGGTGATAAAGGAGCCAATAAATTTGAGAATCTCCATCATCAGCAGATAGCTACTATGACAAGGCTTTAATATATTAGTAGTTAAGACTGACTAATCCCATGCTTGAACCAATTGTTCCAAGTCTCTCCATTCCAACTATGATATAGTGTAACTACTACGTAAGTGAAAACTCTAATAGCAGTCTGCTCCAACATGACAAGTGACCCCAGTAACTGTCAGCTCAATGTGAAAGACTTACAACCGCACTGGCAAAGACAGTTTGGCTCGTCAAGAGTGAGAACTATACCTGATTATTCACTCAGCGATCAAGCAGGCTCTGGATACAGATCTGTAGCCTTTCAACAGAGACAGCCAAGGCAGAGAGCAGAAGTAAAGAATTTTCCATAGCATATCATACTGATTAAGATTTTTGTTAAACTAGCATATTACCCAAGACTGCAAATGCAAACAAACTGGGACCAAAAAGCATCTTCCCTTGATGAAAATCAAGTATCATATTGTCTAAGAGTTAGAACTTCAAAGACTTAGAACTTCAAAAATTTATTCTATATTCTAATAAGGTCTGCTCTAAATGCCCCAAGCCCTTACTTACTCTTACATTAAGATTCCCCTCAGCCTTCTCTGTTTCTCATGCCTTATCCACCTAAATGAAGTTGTCTTACATGTGGTACCCTGGCAACTTTTTTACTATACAAAGTTCTATATGTTAGATATCATTCTTGTCATCAAGATAGGTTTTTTAAGTTGATGTGAAAGATAATGAAGCAAGGTCCAGAAAATAAAAATATCTCAAAGCTCATCACATAGAAGATATATAATTCCACCCTCCAAATGTCCACTTTGATACTCATTGATAATCCTAATTTTAGGGCAAAGAATAAATGAGGCCTATTTTTAAAAATCCCAATACAACTTTCTCTAGGGCTATGTTAGTTTTTTAAGTTCTTAAGTTACTTTATTATATGCTCTGCACATAAGAACTGAACACTAACAAATGGAATAGTCTCCTATAGACTGATGAGAAAAGTTCTTTGAAAAAAAGTCTGCCTAATAAAATTGTAAATGGAGGGACAAACCTAATAGTGGAATAATAAGAATTGGGATTTTTCATTTTAAAGATGGAGAAACCTAGCCCAGAGAAGTTAAATGACTTACTTAAAGCTATATATTGAGTTGCAGAACCACCTAAATGTTTATTACCTATCAACATAGAAGTTTCCAAAGTAAGGTTAATGAGCCAGGGTCAAGACACTACATAGCTCATGGAACATTTTTAAAGCCTCATACCATCTCCCTAAAAATAACTTCAACATATATGGAGTAATTGGATATTAGTCTAGCTCTCCAAAAGTTTCATATGAGGAATATGGCCAATTAGTAGACTTGAGTTGGTCACTCTTAAGTAGGCTAAATGTAAAACACAAAGATCCCACTAAAGTGCTTTGGCTAGCACTGTTTATCAGTATGAGTCAGGATTAGAACACTCTCTCATATCTTGGCTACCTATCTTAACCACAGCCCCCCCACCAAAGGTCTACACTGCTGACAACTTGGCATGGGTACTAAATTGCTGTTCCATGGAGAAGGTTTTTTCTACTTAATCCTAGATCACTCTGTGCTGATAAACAAGTGTTTCACAAGCCACAAGCGGACAACCTGAAAGCTACAGCATGGGCAATGCTCCACGACTTTCAAGCCTGGGAAAAGGAAGGCAATTCTAAAACCTGAGGTAGCCCACAGTACTTACTGTCATGCTTCCCCTACTCCACGTACTGTCCTATACGGCAAAAGATAATAGAAAAGGCAGTTTCTATTTTATGAGATAGTAACCCTATCTCATAAAAAGAATGCTGGTTTAAGAGCACAGACTATATCAGGGATAAAGCTAGTGGCATGGCACCTGCGTGGCAAGTGTGAGGTCCTGAGTTTGATTCCTGGCACCAAGTTAAATTTAATTAACTAATTAGCACAAGACTATAAAACAAGACTTCTGAGTTCAAGTCCCAGGTCTACTAGTTAGTTGTACATTCTTAGAACAAACTGTCTTTCTATGCTACAGCTCTCTGTCTGTAGAATTATCATATAATCATCATAATTATGCAGTGGGGTTACAATTAGGGCTGAATGAGTAATGCATATAAAAAACACTGAACAAAGTTGAATTCCTGGCACATAGTTAAGTGATATGTAGTAAGTTGCTAATATTTATTATTATCCCTGTATGGTCTACCAGAGTTATCAAGGTAGTGCAATAAGGATACACTTAAGCATAAATACAATATAGACTCTGTGAATTCTGGTAGTTGCAAACAGATCATAGTCAAGTTTAAGTAATAAGACAAAGAAGTGAAGTTAAATTAAGATTAGAGAAAAATGCATGACAATGGTCAGGACTTCTGTCACTGATAACTATAAGGGGGAAAGAAGTTCAGTGCTACAGATGAGGTTTAACCATAACAGAGTCACTGGCCGTATGGAGGCCCATAGAGCTTATTTTTAATCAGGAACAGGAAGTCCAAAAAGACAAATTTTTATTCCAGATCTAACACTGTCTCATGTTACCAAAAAAGGTTAAAAATTTGTCTCAGCAAGCAATATTCCCTGACTATACCCATTTAATCACATAAGAAATACCTAAGCAGAATGCAGCCACCAGGGTTTGATCTCTGGCATGCCATGTTGGCCCTACCACTGGGGCAAGCTAAGACAGTGATTGAGACTGGGCGTTATGGCATTCACCTGTAATCCCAGCACTTGGGAGGCTGAAAACAAGAGAACCACTATGAGTCCCATCTACGTAATGAAATTCTGTACACCCTATAGACCCTGTCCTAAGTACAGAAAGAAAAAGAAATACTGAAATTCTATATGACACCAGACATAGTCCTCAGTGAAAGTTATAGAAATAAAAAAAAATTGTACAGCATTCTATAACTCAAGAACACACAGGAAATGATAATGTAACAGGGATCTTATTCCAATATAAAATGAGAGCTAAGAAGAAAGTGCTACAATACAGAGCCATAAGCCACTAACTTCTCAGGGTGACAGCAAACACGTCTCAGAATGTACACAACCAATCCATGATAAGAAAGTTAGCTACTAAAGAATTACTGATAAAAACAATGTAAAACAAAGAGGATGGCATTTATTGAATATCTGAAGCACCACACAGAAAACATATTTTTTAAATGATAAGAACTTGGCATTCTTGTACTCAGATGGAATAAAGGTATACATGGGATTTGGAGCAGATCTTTAATTGCCAGTGAGAAAATTGTACTTTACAAATAGGCTAATGGGAAACAGATGATGGTACTATTCCACTTATGATAATTTTACCTTTATGCTGTGGGCAACGGGGAGATGTCGAAGTTTTTACCCCAAAGAGTGATATAAGAATTATATCTCAGAATGATAACTGCAGTAGGAATATGAAAATGGAACTGCTAACAGGAAAAACTCATCACTAAGACACCACTTTGGAAACTGCCACCCGAGGATAAGATCTTGGAGTAAGGTACTGGCAGAGAGACTGTGGGGAGGAGATGGATTTGAGGAGCCCTCCTGACGGAGAATGGACAGGACAGAGTGATTCATTAGAATGACAGTGAGAAAGGATAGCAGAGATTTTTAAGAGCTTAAGACCCCGGTTGTGATACCACTTAGCCAAAACAGGAAATATAAGGAAGTCTTTTCTGTTTCTGATTGCTATTTAGTGCTAATTTCTCTTAAAACCTAAATGGCTTACATTCAGGAACTATATCTGAGCAACAAACTAGTATGTACTGCTGCTGTTCTTTCCATATCAAATAACTCTAAATGGAGGCCAAAGGAATCAATGCCAACCAACACAACCCCACAGCTGTTCCCTGATCCACAGCAAAGTCCTGGTTAGGCTAGTGTCATGAATACTGTGGCATGGGCCTGGCAAGGAACATTATTGTACAGCAGCCCACACAGGAGGGGAACTGAGGTTACAGTGTAAGTTCTCAGTTACAGCTGGAGTCATAAAATCATATGTCAGTGATGACAGTGATGATATAACAACTCAAGAGAACTGAAGTTTCTTCTTTAAAATTGAAATCTTTGAAACAGAAAAATATTTGGTACTCAGACATGGTAGCTCGCTCCTGTAATCTGAGCACTTGGGAGGCTGAGACAGGCGGTTCACTGTAAATCTGAAGCCAGCCTAAAAACATAGCGAGATTTTCTCTCAAAACAAAGAAAAAGAAAAATAGTTGACAATTTATTTAAAGATATGTATATAGAGAGAAGATAGCTAAAATACTGTATTAACCAATTTCCACTAGTGTACTGAAATGAACAACTAGTACATATATGGTATGACCAATTTTGCATGCCTATACTTGGTAATCTGCGCAACTACTTTGAAGATAATAATATGCAACACAGTAGTCCCTTGCTACTTCACAGTTCAACTTTTCATCAGCATACTCTACAAATG
Organism: Myocastor coypus; assembly: GCA_004027025.1. NCBI lineage: Eukaryota > Metazoa > Chordata > Mammalia > Rodentia > Myocastoridae > Myocastor > Myocastor coypus. The sequence goes on from PVJA010011288.1 coordinate 11,649, forward strand.
GACTTCTCTTGCACCCTATGGGCTATGATTATGTCTGGGTCTACAGGGTGGCTATCAAGGAAATAGCAGTAGCTCAGTTCCACAAGTAAGCATAGCCACAAGTAAGGCCACCAGTAAGCGATATGGACACTGTCCACATCCATGACATACTAGAACTTTGTGTGATATCCTATCCCCAAACTGTTAGAAGTGCTGGTCATACATTTGTCATTGCACTATTACTGCTATGTTTTACTCTTAGTAATTCTTTACTATCATGAAAACATTTTCTTTTTTTGTTTATTTATTTATTTTTATGGCTGGGTCAGCCTGCCCTGAGGGCAGGGCTGGCGCAGCATGTGGTGCCAGGGATCGAACTGCGTCCCTGCAGCCACCTAAAGCTTTCCTGAGCAGGCCCTTTAGACCACTGAGCCATCCTGCCAGGCTCATGAAAACATTTTCTTAGTTGATATTTTTGTATATATTAACCTAATCAAATACTATGTGAGTACTCTGAATTGATCATAGATTCATACATGATACACTACATTCTGGCCTCTTAGTTGGACTCATAATTTAATTTTAATTTTTGAATATTATTTTGAAATATTTAATTTTGAATTAATATTTAATTTTCTGAATATTGTTTAGTTTTAACTTTCATGTTATGATTTATATTGTTTATCTGGCTTACAATCTACTTACAAAACATGGTATGATATTTTCTCCTACTATTAGAAACTTTAAAAAGCGTATTTTAAAAAAAAAAGTGTATTAAGGGGTGGAGAAATAGTTCCATGGTACAAGTGCCTGCCTGGAAAGTGCAAGGTCGAGTTTGAACCCTGGTCTCACAAAAAATAAATAAATAAATAAATAAATAAATAAATAGTGCATTGTCATTTCCATAGACCTGATATTAGTTTTTGCTTGTCTTTTACACAGACACATATATACAAACAAACACACAAATATGAAAACATATGTATATAATGACATAAGATTGATACTATTTTGTAGAAATCTTCAAAGACCTTTAAGTGGGTTCATCTAATATAATTATATTTTACATAATCCTGCATAGCTACCATTTTGAGGGCTCTTTATTCTTTACCCAGGACCATACAGCAACTTCTCTTGCCCTCTGGATTATGGTCTTCATTATTTTCTATAGGCTACATCTAGAAGGTATTAGAATATTTCAAGTTCATGTAAATGGAAAATATTTTAGTTTACTTTCTGTGTGTGCGTGTGTGTGTGTGTGTGTGTGTGTGTGTGTGTGTGTGTGTGTGCTTAGGAAAGGGTATACAGGGACAGGGTGTTCAGGGTCTCACTACTAGATCGGACTCATAGTGATCTGCCTGTTTTACAGCCTCCCACAAGCTGGGATTACAGGTGCGTGCCACCACACCCAGTCTTTGGAGATTAAACCCCCAGCCCCTGCACTTGCTTGCAGGTGCTTTAGTCTACTAAGCTATTTGGCTGGCCATTTTACTTCTAGTTTCCAAAGGTATATTTGCGAAGTATAAAAATTAATAAGGACAGATCCTTTTTTTTTCAGTTCTTTGAATAAATAAGTCTAGTTTCCTATTCAGTTGCTCCTTTTTTTTTCCTAATGTGGAATAAAATGCTATTTAATTTTTTTCTTCCATAGCTAATATTTTTTCTATGTATATGCTTTAATGATTTTTTTCTTATTTTTAAACAATTTCATTTTTGTGTATCTTGTCATGATGCTATTCATATTTCTTGTGCAGAAGGTTCGTTTTTCTTGGAAATGTGGTGCTATGATTTTAACTAAATTCAGAAATTGTTCCATGCCAAAGATAGAGAAGATACTGATTTTTATTCCTCTGCCGATCAACTAAAACAGTTTTTTAGTCACTTTTTACTCGTTGCTGGGACAAATACCCGTCACTCAAAATGAAGGAGGGAAAGGTTTATTAGCTTACAGTTACTGGAGGTTTCAGTCCATATTCAGCTGGCACAAGGCTGAGTGGAGCAGGACAGAGAGCATCCAGTTCATGGCGGTGGAACAGCAACAAAATGGTGACAGAGGCAGCCAACCAAACAGGGCAGCAGAGAGCAACAGCTACAGCTTTAGTCTGTCTCTCTGTCACTCTTTATATTACATTCAGGTTCTCCGCCTTAGGATATCTGCCCTAGTCTACACCCATAGTCTCAGCCTTACTCAGACTGATAACCTCATCAGTACTAAAACACAATCCCAGGGATCATGAATCAAGTCTCAGTCTATAGAAGCCATGCCCCATGGTTGCATGAGGCTTTGGGGGGCCAACTAGACATAAACCATAAAACAGTGTAACTTGAATATACATAATTATCTGTGAAGTAAATAAATAAATTCAGAAATTTAAAATCTTTAAATATTTATTGCCTACCCCCTTTTATTTTGAGAATTCTAACCATATGAACATAAATTTTTTTTTTATTTTGGCACAGGGTGAACTATTATATGGCTGATCTGTAAACTCTTCATATTATTTTACTTTTTTTCTTCATATTATTTTAGACAATTTTTTATTGTTATACTCATTTAAATTTGTAAATAATTTTTTGTACAATGTGCAATCTATCATTAATTTCCTGTTACTTATTCATTTCAGAAATACTTTTCTACCGGACCTGCCCTGCTGGCCCCACCCCCGGAACGCTCTGACATGCAATTGAGACTAGGCACAATGATGTGCACCCGTAATCCCAGCTCTTAGGAGGCTATAAACAAGTGGATCACTATAAGTCTGATCTAGTAGTAAGACCCTGAATACCCTATAGACCCTTCTCTAAAAAAATACAAAGAAAAAAAAAAGAAATATTAAATATCTTTCTAAAATTCACTGTCTACATCTTGTATCTTTCACATTTCAATAATTGTCTATAATTTTTACTTTGCTATATAATTACTATTGATTTTTAATAAAGTTAATGAGTTCAAAATAAATACATAAAAATAAAAATGAGAATATAATTGCAGCACTTAGGAGGCATAGTAAAATCCTACGGAAAGAGAGAGACAGAACGAGAGACAGAGACAGAGACAGAAACAGAAAGACAGATACACAGAGAAGAGGGAGGGACTTACGCAGGGAGGTGGAAAAGGATAGGCAGAAGAACATCTGACAATACTAGAGCCAGGTTTCCATAAAATAACAACTATGTGGAATTAAGTAGTAGCTGCCTCCTTAAAGCAGAGCCTGAATATCCCAATGTTCCAGGCCCAAACACTTCTATGTGTTATACTCAGTCTTCTTTATTAATTTACATCACCAGTTCATCTCTTTTAGGCATTTTTCCCAAAATATTTTATCACAAAAAGGTTCAAACATACACAAAGCTGAAAGAATTTCACAGTGAGCATCAATAAGACCCACAAGCTCAAGTTCATCATTAGAATTCTACTAGACTTGTTCAGCTAATGTATCCCTTCATCTATTATTGCATTTCAGATATTAGAAATAATTCTTCCAAGTATTTTTTCACATATATCATGAACTAGAGTTCAGTACTCATTTACAGAATATTTTTCTTCTGAAATAAAATTTACATACAATGAAAACCACAAATTTAAAATAACACATTCATTAGGGCCAGCCAAATAGCTCAGAGGATTAAAGTGCCTGCAAGCAGATACAAGGGCAGAGCATCAATCCCCAGGCTTGCTGTGCTGGCCCCACCCCTGGGGTGCACTGAGATGGCAATTGAGAGTGGGTATGGTGATGCCCACCTGTAATCCCAGCTCTTGGGAGGCTGTAAGCAGGTGGATCACTACTAGTCCAATCTGGTAGTGAACACCCTGTAGACCCTTGCCTAAAATACCAAAAAGAAAAAAAAAATACCAAAAACTTTTGGGAGCCAAATGTGGCAGCACATACCTGTAATATTAGCTACTGGGAAGACGGAGACAACAAAAGTCCAAGATCAAGGTCAGACTGAGTGATTTAGTAAGATTGTTCAAAACAAAAATGGTGGGCTGGGAGATAATTCAGTGGTTTAAGTTGCCTGCCTGACAAGCACCAGTACCAGGTTCAATGCCTGCTACCATATGCCATGCAGGCCACCAAAACCAGGTCTTGTGGCTATAGTCCCATTACTGGGGCGGCTAAGACAAGAAGATTACTATAAGTCTGAGCTGTGTTGTGAGACCCTGCATCTAATTAATTAATTAATTGAAATGAAATGGCATGGGAAATAGTTCAGTGTTCCCCGTGTTCGATCTTCAGTAACACACAAACATACATGAGCACATACACAAGCACACAGAGGGAGAGAAAGAAGACAGAGGAGAAAGGGAGGGAAGCAAAAATGAAGGGGAGAAGAGACACAGTGACTGACTGACTGACTGACTATCTGACTGACCTTGAAAACCTATCTAAACATTTTTTTAAACCTGTAAAAGTAACAAGCTGAATAATGTAAGAAATATGGCCAATAGTTCATTCCTGAAACTGCTACATCCTAGGGAAGGAGAAAAGGAATGAACAATGTAGACAATAAATAACACAAACATCCCTTGAGGTCACATACAGAGCAGTTATATTCTACTCTCCTTGACTTGCTAAGTGCTAAGGTAAGGGAAAGCTTCTGTGGTTCAATTGGCGAAACGGAGTTTTCCCAAGTCTAGAAAAAATTCAAAAGCAGAATGGTCAGGTGAAAATTTGAAAAAGCTCTTTTGAAGCAAAGACCTTCCACACTGCCTGGAAATGCAATGGCATCTTTTTATGGAAATAAGAAAAGAAGTGTCCTCGTCTCCTTTGACAAGTAGGTGTTTGCTTTTCTGCAATCAAATCCAAGCCTCTTGGAACTCTTCACTCACATAAAATTTCAGATGCTGCTGAAAAGGTGCTGAAAGTTAAGGAAAGAGTGTGTATTATTCTGCTTTTTCAATCTCTTTGAACTGTCTTATTTATGGAGTGGCCTCAAGCCCAAACTCTGAGCAACTATCTATCTAGGACAGAGGTAGAGGGCAAATTTCATAACAGGATGGGGCCATTCGAAAATACTGTACAGGGAAAAAGAGTCTGACTTTGATGTCACAGCCCAGGCTAAATTTCCTGGCTATATCAGGGAACGTACCAAACTTAATCTTCCTTACATTTTATGGTTGATATAAGGACACAAGAGAGAAAGATGAAGTTAGATTTTTTAAAGTCAATAAATGCAAGTATTATTAATATGTTATTCAATAAAGCAAAATGCACTATAAGGCAATATAGTATGTTGATTTAGAGCAGAGACAAGTAAAACTCTGTAAAGAACCAATTTAGTGGGGCCAGTGAGATGGTTCAGTGGTCTAAAGCACCTGCTTAGGAAAGCTTAGGCAACCACAGAAACTGCAGTTCAATTCCTGGCACCACACGCTGTGCCAGTCCCAGGCTGGGCTGAGCCAGAATATATATATATATATATATATATAGAACCAAGTAGCGTTTTAGGCCTGTGTGTCATAGGCACTCAGAAATATTCAACTCTTCCATAGACAATAGTAAACAAATGAATGTTCTGATAAAGTTTTATGAACACAAAAGTTTGAATTTCATATGTTTCATGTAATGAAGTAATATACTTTGATATTCCCAACTAATTAAAAATCCAAAGACCAACTAAACTTGCAAGTTTTATAAACAGCAAGCTAGAGTTGGCCTATAGGCTACAGTTTGCTGAAACTTTACTTAATGCACTAGTCAGAAAGTTATCAGTTCAGCCCAGCATGGTAGCATGAATATCTAATTCCAGTTACTCAGGAAGCTGAGGCAGGAGCACTACAAGTTTAAGAACAGCCTAAGCATCTTAAGGAGGCCCTTTCTCAAAACGAAAAGAATAAATAAAAGTTCCAGGGCAGCAGTTCTGTGACACAACATGCCTATGGCCCAATCCCGATTCCTGGGGAAAAAAAATGTCTGAATTCAAATATCAACTGTGAAACCTAATAGCCACAAGACCTAGTGTAAATTATTTAACTTTCTGGGCGCCTGCAAATTAGCTCAGTTCTTAAAGCATCTGCTCAGGCAAATGCAGTCAGGCACAGGACACCGGGGTTCGATCCCCAGCCCCACAAGCCTTAACCAATGCACCCTTAAGGTGGCCTGAGCCAGCCAAAAAAAATCATATGTTCTTAACTTCTTAACTTTCTTCTGTCTCAGTTTTCTCATCTTTAAAATTGGAATTATAGTAACATTTTACATCTTAGAATTGTTATGAGGGCTGTGTGGTTCACACGGGTATAGCAGTTGAAGTAACTGCTCCTGCATATGGCTATTAGCTATTAAAAACCACTCCCACAGGGCCCAGAAGGATGGCTCAGTGGTCTAAAGCGCCTGCAGGTGGCTGCAGGGACCACGGTTCGATCCCCGGCACCACATGCTGCGCCAGCCCTAAGGCTGAGCCAACCATAAAAATAAATAATAAAAAAAAATAATAAAAATAAAATAAAAACCACTCCCACAATGTGTCATACTTTTATACTCCTCCATACACATATACATGCCACTTTTCTGTCTAGAATGTACATTCCCACTTAAAGGTCCTGCATGGCATCAAAAGAGTATAGTCACACATCACATTTTCTATGAAGACTAGCTAGACTGTACCACCCAACCTAGCATATATAAAATCCACTACCACATGTTTCCAATCACTGATGTAGTACAATGCTTTTTTTTTTTTTTTTTTTTTTTTTTTTTTTTTTTTTTTTTTTTTTTTTTTTTTTTTTTTTTTTTTTTTTTTTTTTGTACTGAGAATCGAACTCAGAATCTTGCCAGGTAGGTGCTTGTACTGGGTTAGCTATATCCTTGGCTACTGCATTTTTTTATTTTTATTTTTATTTATTTATTTATTTATTTTTGTGGGACGGGGGATTGAACTCAGGCCCTTAGGTTTGTCAGGCAAGCACTTATCCTACTCAGCTATTTCCCCAGCCTCTGCTACTGCATTTTATAGTGTATGTGATGTTTTGTTTGCTTTATTTTGCAGTACTATCAGCTGAACTCAGGGCCTTTATATTGAGCTATATCCTTATTCCCTTTTATTTTGAGATAAAGTCTCACTTAGTTGCTAAGTTAACCAGTGTCTAAGTTACTCTTTCCTTATTGCTGAGACAAGTACCTGACGTTCAAAATTAGGAAAGGAAAGATTTAGTTAGCTCATAGTCAGTGGAGGTTTCAATCTATACTCAGCTGGCTCCAAGGCAGAGTGGCACGTGGCAGTGGCAATGGCAATGGCAAGGAGCAGAGAGCAAAGGGGAGTGGCAGCAGCTCTGGCAGCTAGTTAGCCTCTCTCCTCTCCTTACACCATAACGCAAATTACCTGCCCCAGGGCAGGTACAGCATGCAGATCCACAATAATCAATCACAAACTCCAGAAGCCATCCCATGGCTGCGTGAGGATTTGGGGGGGACAACTAGATACAACCTGTAATTACCAGGTTGAATTCAAACTTGCAACTTCCTGCCCAAGTCTTCAATGGTACTGAAATTACAGATGAGTACCCGCATGGGGGGCTTGAAATTATATTTAACGGGTCAATTCCCAACCAGACTCCTGCTATATAGAGACTATGGCTTACTAATCTGTAACTCCAGAACTTGGAATAGTGCTACTGAAAACATGTATTTGCTCAATAGTATTATTTAACAATATGGAAATTATGGATAGGTTGATAACTAAAAAAAGAAGTATTTCAAATTTCAAATATATTATCTTTGGTCTTCCTAAAGGTTCTTTAAGGAAAGATTAATGGCAATAGATGCCTCATTTCTCTGAGGAGCCACCTGCATTCCACTCTTGCATGCATCCTATATCTACTTGTAATAAATCCTTCTCATGTCTCTTTAAAAATATATATACAGTGGGGTTGGCAAGATAGCTTAATGGGAGTCAGGTGTGGTGACGCATGCCTGTAATCCCAGCACTTGGGAGGCTGAGGCAGGAGGACTGATGCAAGTTCAAGACCAGCCTGGGCCACAAAAGTGAGTTCAAGGCCAGCCTGAACTGCATAGTGAGACCCTGTCTCAAAAAGACAAAAAAAAAAGATAGCTTAATGGACTAAGTGGCTGCTTAGGTAGAGCACTGGGGCCACACTTTGTTCCCCGGCACTATGTGCTGCTCCAGGCCCACCGCCAGGTCAGGCTGAAATGGTCAGAGTCCAGGCGTAGTGGCGCATGCCTATAATCCCAAGGCTGTTGAGGCTGAAAGCAGAATGATCGCTGTGAGTCCAAGTTGCATAGTGAAACCCTAACACATTAAATACATTAAACAACAACCAAATACATTAAAACAACAAAATAAATAATTTTATTAAAAATAAATAGTGATAATAATGGTGATAACAGTCAATGGTGAGGCTGGGGAGATAGCGCCATGGACAAGTGCCTCCCTGGCAAGTGCAAGGTCGTGAGTTGGAACCCTGGCCCCACAAAAAAAAAAAAAAAAAAAAAAAATAGTCAATGGTTTGGAGGACTGTTTGAAGTTGGGCATAAGGGCAAAAGCTAGGAAGAAAGTGAAGTAAAATGAAGGCCTAGCCTTAAGCTTTGTAATGTCTAGCATTTAAAAATCATGTAGAGGGCTGGCAAGATAACTCAACAGACTAAAGCAACTGCTTAGGCAAGCTCAGGCAAGCATGGGGACCAAGGTTTGATCTCTGGCAATATATGCCGTGCCAGCCTTGTTCCCAGGGCAGGCTGAGCAGGCTGCAGAGTCTAGGCATAGTGGGGTATGCCTATAATCCTAGTACTAGGGAGGATCACTATGAGTCTGACCTGCACAGTGAGACCCTGTAACAACCAAGTACATCAAATAATAAATAAATTAAAAAGTAATGTAGAAAAGGATGTTAAGTAGAAAAGAGAAATTTATCATGGAAGCCAAAGTAAGTGTTATGACTTATATCTAGACATCCCCCAAAGTCTCATATGCTCATAGATAGGGCTTTGGGGAGGTGACTAGACTATGGACGTGTGATCAGAGGTTAGTCCACAGAGGCCTTTACAGCTGGGCATGATGTTGGGAGGTGAAGCCTGGTGGGGAAAGGTGGGTGTGGCTCAGAAGTGTTTCTACAGACATCTTTCCTCCTTCCTGGCTGGCTCTCTGCTTCCTGCTGCCACACCATGACTCCTTTCCCCTCTGCCAATTCCCTCTGCCATGCAGCCCTGCCTTAGAGCCATCTGACCATGATCTGAAGACTATGAGCTGAAAAAAATCCCTCTTCCTTTATTTATTTTTTATTTATTTATTTATTTGTTTTGCAGGACCAGGATTTGAACTCACAAACTTGTACTTGCTAGGCAGGCACTTGTGCCACAGAGCTATCTCCCCAGCCTCCTTTCTTCCTTTAAATTGCTGGTGTTGGGTACTGTCTCAACAATGAGAAGGCAGCTATGATAGTATTAAAGAGTTTCAAGAAAGAGAGTGGCTGATGATCTGATATTCAACTAAACTGAAAAAAAGAAATGTCAGAACAGTAACAAGTTCACTGGGGACCTTAGGCAAAGTGTTTCAGTACAGTGATGTGGCCAAGGAAAGATAGAAATAAAATGAAGAGCTTGCCAGATAGCTCAGCAGACTAAAGCACCTGCTTAAGCAGAGAACAGTGGATGGGGTTCAATCACCAGTGTGCTGTGCCAGCCCTGTCCCCAGGGCCCATTGAGACAAGAACTGAGACTGGGTGTGGTGGGATAGGCCTGTAATCCCAGAACTTGGGAGGCTTGAAAATAGGAGAATCACTAAGAATCCAACCTACATATTGAAGAAGAATCCAAGAGAAAACCCTGGAAGTTGACAAAAACATTAACAAGAGGAAACACATTCAGATAGCTCAGCAGATTAAAGCACCTGCTTAGGTAGACTCAGGGGCCAAGGCTTCAATCCCCAATGTCCCACACCTGTAATCCCAGCTCTTGGGAGGCTGAAAACAGGAGAACCACTAAGAATCCAATCTATGTAGTGAGACCCTGTAGTCCCTGTACTAAATACAAACAAACAAACAAACAAACAAACAAATAAATAAATAGTGAGGAGTAAAGTACTTGATAAATCTTGAAACATGGCTAAGAAAGGGAAGAAAATGATAATGATAATTGGAAGCCATGGAGGTATGAAGGGTATAACAAGAGAGACAAGAATATGTCGCCAGGCGTGATAGCTCACGCCTGTAATCCCAGCACTCGGGAGGCTGAGGCAGGAGGATCGGTGTGAGTTCGAGACCAGCCTGGGCTACAAAAGTGAGCTCAAGGACAGCCTCAACTGCATAGCAAAGACCCTGTCTCAAAAAGACAAAAAAAAAAAAGAATATGTTTAATAACATTTAAAAGTCCACATGAAGGGCAAGTCTTCTGAAAGGAGACTGAAGTATACAGAGAAAGACTTCAAAATAAACATGAAAGAATTAGCCTCAGATGGGAAAAACAGCCATTGCATCAGAAAGGAAAAGAGAATACTTCAGACATAGGTAGAGTGATTTGAAGTAGAAAGCTACAGAAATCTCATCTAATTTCTTGGTTTCCTATCTTACAGAAGTAGTGGAGGTAGTAGTAGATATGTATAGTATTATTAAGTTAGTATTTATTGAGTACTTAACTATGGTTAAGTATTGACCCATACATTAATTCATTTAATTCTTCAAACAAGCCTTATGAGAGATCATTACTATCACCATCATCATCATCATCATCATCATCATCATCATCATCATCATCATTTTTAATGATTATAACTTGTGTAAGGGTATATGACTATCACTCCAGTGAGCTTATATTTTGATCCTTTTATTATATCAACTCTCAATTTAGCAACCTGTAGATCACTAGAGACTAACAAATCTAATGTTGAAGCTGTTCTTTAAAATATTAGGGAGAAGGTCTGGGGAGATAGCTCAGTGGAATAAGTGCTTACATGGCAAGCCAAGGTCCTGAGTTTTATCCCTGGTACTGCCAAAAAAAAAGGATGGGGAGAGAAAGAAAAAAAAAAAAAAACCCAAAGAGGAAGAGGAGAATAGATTGTGGAATAGGAATAGGAAGCAGTAATAGGAAGAGATTTCATCTGTTAAGAAAGTGGAAAGAAGAAGGATGGCCAGAGAGTGAAGGGCCCAGAGAAGTGAGAAATGATTATTGTATGTATGTGTATATATATATATATATATATATATATATATATATATATATATTCTCACAGGGTCTACACACAGTGGTTCTCAACCTTTCTAATGCTGTGACCCTGTAGTTCCTCATGTTGCAGTGACCCCAAACCAAAAAATAATTTTGGTGACTACTTCAAAACTGTAATTTTGCTACAGTTATGATTTGGAATGTAAATACCTGATATGCATTATGTATTGCCATTGCTACAAATCAAACGTAATTTAAACATAGTGATTAATCACAAAAACAATATTTAATTATATGTTGAGAAATATTTATTACTAATTCCAATAAATAACATTTCACCATGGCATAGCATGGGTTTCAATATGTATTTTCTGATGGCTTTAGGCAACCCCTGTGTTTTGGTCGTTCGACCACCGCTAGGGTCGCGACCCACAGGTTGAGAACCACTGGTCTACAGGGTCTTGCTACATAGATTGGACTTATAGTGATCCCCCTGTTCTCAGCCTCCCAAGCACTGAGATTACAGGTGTGCACCACCACACCCAGTCTCAGTCTCAGTCTCATCTCTGCACATCCCAGGGGCAAGGCTGACACAGTACAGCACACAAGGGATAGAACCTCAGTCCCTCTGTCTGCCTAAGCAGGCCTTTAATCCACTGTACTATCTAGCTGGCCCTTAAGAAATTATTATTTCAGGGAGGATAGGGGGATAGCTCAGTGGCATAAGTGCCTGGCTTGCAAGCACAAAATCCCAAGTTTGATCCCTGGTCTGCAAAAAGAAAATAAATTATTATTTCAGAGAAAAAGGAGTTGACTAGAGATACATAACAGGGTTTACAGCTAAGGCAAGGATCTACTTCAATATGGTGACTATGAATATAAAAGTGGTAAAATTAAGAGCCTGCCAAATAGCTCAGTAGATTAAAGCACCTGCTGAGGCAGACACAGTGGCCGGGGTTTGATCTCTGGGCCTGCAATGCTGACCCCGCCCCAGGGGAACACTGAGACAGTGATTGAGACTGAGCATAGTGATGCATGCTTATAATCCCAGTGCTTGTGAGGCTATAAACAAGGAGGATAATTATGAGTCTGATCTACACAGTGAGACCCTGCAGACCTTGTACTAAATACATAAAAAAGGAAAGAAAACCAAAAGTAGTAAAATTTAAACTACTTTGTCATTTCAGCCTCATAAATATATCTACCATAAGAGCTGGGTTCATCTAATTACAACACTCCAGATAAGTTTCAAAATGTCATGGAGATAAACAAGTTTAGGGCTCCAGTTAAGTGTTACTAAGGTGAATACAGAATCTAAGCAAGATAAGAAGCGGATGAATTGGGAAGAAAAAAATTGGAAATCCCAGTAAGAATTGGTTATAATGGGAATTATGTAGTCATTACATATTATAGTCAAAAAGCCAGATGTCTGACAAGAGGTCAGATGTTGTGGGAATACTATAAAAGCAGATGATTCACAAAGAGAGGAATGAATCATCCAAAACGAATAATCAGAAACTAAGGGCGCGGGCCAGCAAGATAGCTCATCAGACTAAGTGCCTACTTTGGCCAGCAAATGAACCGGGGGTTCCATACTTGGTCTTGAATGCCACGCCAGCCCCACCCCTGGGGCATGCAGAACCAGCAAAAGTCTGGGCATTGTTGCACACATCTGTAATCCCAGTGCTGGGGAGGCTGAAAACAGGAGGATCAGTATGAGTCTGAGCTGCATAGTGAGATCCTGTCCAAATACATAAAATGAAGAAAGCAAGCAAGCAAGCAAGAAAATAATACCAGTGTGATGGAAGGTCTGACAGTAAAATGAGGTATAAAAGAGGTTAAGTCCTTGAGGTTTAGCATAAGAAAGTAGCATAACAAAACAGCAAAAGATATGTTATTTTTGCAAGATGACTCAGGAAGTGACAATGGGAAATAATAGTACTAATCCTATTTCCTGACACTGTGTTATGTGAGATATTCAAAAATAAAACTTGAGGGCGCCGGGCGTGGTGGCGCACGCCTGTAATCCCAGCACTCGGGAGGCTGAGGCAGGAGGACTGGTGCGAGTTCGAGACCAGCCTGGGCTACAAAAGTGAGCTCAGGACCAGCCTCAACTGCATAGCATAGCGAGACCCTGTCTCAAAAAGACAAAAAAAAAAAAAAAACTTGAGGCGTAAAACTATGATAGCAGAACTAATGCTCCAGGTTCCTAACTCCTAGGTCCAGGCTCTATCCACTAGCAGTTATACTATAGTCTTTTCCTTTAAATTGATTTTTCTAAAACATGTAATCTAGTCCAACACATTAATGCAGACCTGTAATCCCAGCATTAGGAGGCTGAAACAGGAGAGTTACTGTAAGTTTGAGGCCAGCCTGGTCTACATAATGAGGTCATGTGCACATACACACGCGCGCACACATTTCTCACCTCCCAAAAGTAATCCAGTGACACAAAACTATGTTTTTATTGTAAAACAATATATAACTGCAATGGCTGTATTGTGAATATGGCTTATGCTGACCAAAACTCAGTGTCCAGTACAAAAGTGCTGAGGGAAGATCTGTCCTCATGATAGAATTAGTACCAATTTAGAAGTGTGAGTTCTTTCTTGTGTTCACCAGACTATCACCTTTTTAAATGCATTCATACTCTATTCCAAATGATGGTTTAGAAAGCTATTTGGTACAAAATAAAGTTAATTTTATGAAAATGTTTCTAATTAATCTTAGAATCATTCTCCTTTTGTTTGATGACTAGTTTGGAACATATTTAATCTAACATAAAATAACAAATATACACTCTTACAATAGTGCAGGGCAACTCAAAGACTTGGTTTGAAAGGTTAAGTAACAACAACCTGTATCTTCCCCAAATCTGTTCAGGATTATGCATATTAAATGTCTAAAGCATCTCGAAAGCAGGATCTGATCTTAAAGATTACAAACTAATCTGAAGGGATAGACAAAAATCTATCAAGATACTTGGAATTTTCTTTTGAACAGTCTAACTACTGATCTTTAAATAAATAACTAAAGAGAGCAGGGTGTGGTGGCACACGCCTGTAATCCCAGCACTTGGGAGGCTGAGGCAGGAGGATCAGTGAGAGTTCGAGACCAGCCTGGGCTACAAAAATGAGTTCAAGGCCAGCTTGAATTGCATAGCGAGACCCTGTCTCAAAAAGACAAAAAAAGAGGAAAGATCCAAATGGCAAATAAATAAAATAAATACATGAAAAAATGTTCCACAACATTGGTCATTCAAGAAATTAAAATTTAAAAAATATTGAAATACTATCTCATCCCAGAAAGAATGGCTATCACAAAGAAATCAACTGCTGGAGAGATTGTGGGGAAAAAGAAACTCTTCTCCACTGTGTGGGAATGTAAGTCAGTGTTGGGACTCCTCAAAAAACTAAGATTGGAAGTCTCATTCAACCTAGCTATTCCCCTTTCAGATATTTTTCCAAAGGAATTAAAAACATCATATCACAGTGTACCCACGTTTATAGCGCCATAATTTATCACAGTCAAATCTTGAAAACAACCAAAACGCCCATCACCTGAGGAATGGATAAAAAAAGATGTGGTACTTTTACACAACGGAGTATTGCTCAGCCATAAAAAAGGCAAACTTGAGGCCTTTATAGGTAAATGGATGCAGCTAGAGGCTATGATTATAAGTGAAATACATCAGACCCACATGTGCAAATATCGTAATGTTCCCCTAGTGTAAAAATCTGAAAGAGCCGGGTGTGGTGGCTCACGCCTGTAATCCCAGCAATCCCAGCAATCGGGAGGTTGAGGCAGGAGGATTGGTGTGAGTTGGAGACCAGCCTGGGCTACAAAAGTGAGCTCAAGGCCAGCCTCAACTGCATAGCGAGACCCTGTCTCAAAATGACAAAAAAAAAAAAAAAAACCTGAAAGAACATAGAAAATCTGATACATAATAGGTATAGTAAAACAGAAAGAAACTGAACATAAGGAATAAACAATGAAGATGAGGGCAAAAAGGAAATATGTAAGTATACATACAGGATAGCTGAGATCATTATAGTACTAATTTCCATCAGTTTTTTGAAAGTAGCAGTTAATGTTTAAAATTTTCTCTCTGACTAACTCTATATGCTAATATCTGTAACCTGAGCAACTACATTAAAGACAGCAATGTGCAATACAAAAACCACAGTTGAATAGCTCTCATCTTGTTCTTCTAAATGTGCACCATTTCTGGGCTGGGAAATAGTTCAGTGGTCTAAGTACCTGCCTGGTAAGCACAAGGAGCTGGGTTTAATGCCCAATACATTTGGTGGCACACACCTCTAATCCTAGCACTGGGGAGGCTGATACAGGAGGATCACTACAAGTCTGAGCTGTGTAGTAAGAGTCTGCACCAAATAAATAAATAAATAAACAAACAAACAAACAAAATAGTTTTCATGAAGACTACTATATTAAAAAAATATATCAGTGAGATAAATATATCCTTAATGCAACTCTGCAAGTGTTAGATATAAAACTGCCTCAGTTCATTTATAATTATTTAACCCTTAAAGCTCAAAATCAAACAAAGCCAACAGAATGTACTAATTCACAGGAACTCATTATAATTATTCAAACTTATGTTTGTATTCTTAAATTATCATGCATGTTAGTAATGGAGAAAAACAGCTCTTGAGATATTTGTAGGTCTTATGTTTATAGCATTCTCTTTACACAATAGTACCCCAGCCTAGTTATAAGAATCCATGGCATTAATCATTCTAAAAAATGTCTTTACTCATCAACAAACAAAAATCTATAATAATCATTTAAAAGCTGGGGATATAGTTCAGTGTTGCAAGCACCCAACTGACAAGTGCAAAGTCAGGAGTTTGATTCCTGGTACAAAAAGAAAATCAATTAAGTATATAACAAGCCAAAGAAAAATGTAATAATTATATATTTTAGCTGTCATACCACGGGAAAATAACTTCAGCTTTCTGGGCCTAAGTTTTTATCCATAAAACTGATAGGACTGAGGTCTATGATCACTAGGGTACCTACTAATTGTAATATTCTATAAATATCCCTCTCCCAAAGAATCTAAAACTATTTCTAATAATTATTACAAACTGAAAACTGAGAATCAATTTTTTAAATTTTACTAAAGAGCTTATGTATTAAAGTTTTTAGGGAACTTGCTGTTGTTATTTGAACAACTTTGTTTCCCACATTTTGATGAACTAGGCTTTTATTCATTTGGGTTTTTGTTGTTGTTGTTGCTGTTTTCAGTAGCGGGACCTTGAGCTTGCTAGGCAGGTGTTTATGCCACTGAGCTATCTCCCTGGCAGGTGTTTATGCCACTGAGCTATCTCCCTGGCCTAAATTAGACTTCTTTTATTTTTTAAATTTTTATTAAACTTAGATTTTAAATAAATCTAAATTTATTTAAATTTAGATTTTAGGGAAGGGTCTACAGGGTGTTCAGGGTCTCACTACTAGATTGGACTCATAGTGATCCACCTGTTTACAGCCTTCCAAGGGGTGGGATTACAGGTGCGTGCCACCACATCCAGTCTCAATTGTGTCTCAGTACACCCAGGGGATGGGGCACTGAGCTATTTGGCCAGCCCTAAACCTCTTTTAAACATATGCAACTTCTGCAATGAAGAAGAAACCACAGGGAAGAAAAAAAAAAAAAAGAGCTATTGCATAAAATTAGTATGAGAGGGTGGGAAAACAGTTTAAATATACAAAGAGGGGCTGGCGAGATGGCTCAGCCGTCTAAAGCACTTGCTTTGGCAAGCTTAGGCAACCACAGAGACCATGGTTGGATCCCCAGCACCACATGCTGTGCCAGCCCCATCCCTAGGGCAGGCTGACCCATTTAAACAAATAAACAAACAAACAAAGAGCTCAAGTATGAATCACTGAAATTTGTTTTGAGATGCTGAGGAAGTTTTTCTATTACAGGTCTCTCTGCTATCTTTCTCTTTATGATTTCCATAAACCTTATATAAAGTTGCTTCTGTACAATCCTAGTATCAAGCCATATGTTTACTGGGCCTTGATACTTCATACTTTGTCACTATGAAACTTATGTTGCATACTTTTTTTTTTTTTAGGCCAAGGATGGAACTCAGGACCTTGTGCTTGCTGCTGACACGTATGCTGCTGAGTTATCTCCCTGGCTCCTAATGCAGCCATCCTTGAGAGACATTTCATCACACTGTTTGTATTACCTAATAGTAATCAATTAAGGAACTGTATGTGTTCTGAACTGAAAAATCAATGATATAAAAAAAATTAGCCAGGCATAATGGCACATTCTGTATAAGGTCAGTATTCAGAAGGGTGAGGCAGGAGGATCATGAGTTCAAGGTCAGCTGGGGTTACATATTGAATTTAAAGTTGGCCTGCACTATGTAACACAACCTTATCTCAAAAAAACTACCAAAGAATAAAGTTATGGCAAGCCATCTGTGGTGGCACAATTCTAATTACTTGGGAGGATAAGGCAGGTGGGTGGCAAATTCAAGGTTCGTCCGGGCAACTTAGTAAGATTTTCTGTCAAAATAAAATAAATAGGGCTGAGGATATAGCTCAACACTCCCGAGGTTCAATCCCAGTACTAAAAATTACTCTTTTTAATGATAACAATGAGAACAAATAAGAATGTGGAAGATTAAAACTTTTAAACACAATTGGGAGCAGCGCAAAATGATACCACCAATCACTCAAGAGCACCTATCCAGTAAAATATATGCACAAATATCTGATGCTTCACATATAACCCAGAAAAATTGACACATGTACTAATGTATAAGAGTTACAGCACCATACTGTGCTACTTTGAGTTTTCACATTTTTCTTTTTTTGTTGTTGTTTCTAACTATTTTTTAATTACTTTTAATATGAAATTACAATGTGACAGTTTCAAAACATGTTAGCAGAGCATTCACAATTATTGATACAATGCATATTGTTGTCCTAGTTATAGTTATACAGGGCACAGGATGTACACATGATAAATTGGCTAATAGTTATTGGTACAATAGATTTCTTCTCTTTGATGCCACATTTTTCTTTTTTTTTATTTTTTTTATTTTTTTTATTTTTTTTGTCTTTTTGAGACAGGGTCTTGCTATGCAGTTGAGGCTGGTCCTGAGCTCACTTTTGTAGCCCAGGCTGGTCTCGAACTCATACCAATCCTCCTGCCTCAGCCTCCCGAGTGCTAGGATTACAGGCGTGCGCCACCACGCCCGGCTTTTCTTTTTTTTTTTTTTTAATTTAATTTAGTTTTACTTTTAAGAGTAAAAACAAAGGCAAGAACAAAACTCAGGTACAAAGATGGGCTGGCAAGATAGCTCAACAATCTAAAGTACCCACTAAGACAAGCTTAGGCAATGGCAGGGGACTAAGGTTTGTTGATCTGCAGTTAACCACATCCCCAACCAGCTCCGCCCTCAGGGTGAGCTGAGCTGGCCAAAAAAAAAAAAAAAGAAGCAGCAAAGATAGAAACAAGGTAACATACATTACATATGTTACAGATTTTCAAAACCTGAGTAGCTGATTAACAATGGTTAATACACTATCTATTTATCTATTTTTTGTCAAATCTGTTGCTCAGATTAACAGATATATTTATATAAGATTGGACATATGATTGAATATTACCACTTGTTTTCAAGAAACCTTAAATTCACATTTTTCTAACATCTTCATTGAGAAATAACTTACGTACCATAAAATTCTCCCTTTTAAAGTGTGTGATTCATTAGTTTTTGGTACATAGTTATGTAATCATCCCTACCAATTAAGAACATTTCATCAACCTAAAAAAGAAACCAATCTCATTAGCAATCACACTCCATTTATCCCTTCCTCTAGCCCTCTAGCAACCATTAATCGGCTTCCTATCTCTATGGATTTGCCTATACTAGACAGTTCATTAAGATGGGATTTAACAATATGTAGCTGTGTCTGGCTCCTTATAGTATAATTTTTGTTTTGATTTTTATTTTTTTCCCCAGCAGTAATGGTGATTAAACCAAAGGTCTCTTGAATGCTAGGCAAGTGTTCTATGACCAAGTTACATTCCCAGCCCTGTTTTAGTTTTGAGATAGGGTCTCATTAAGGCTAGGGTTGAACATGAAATTCTCCCGTCTCAGCCTCTCAATATATCCAGCTAGACATGTTTTCAATCATCTTAAAAATATAGCCAGAAACAGAAAATGCTGGGTCATATGTTAAATCAATATTTAAGATTCTGAACAACTGCCAGACCATTTTCCAAATCAACTATGATTTTATAATCAACCAGCAACATAGGAAGGAGGCTTCATTTTCTCAACATCCTCACCAGTATTTGTTATTGTCTCTTTTTTTAAAGTCATCCTAGAGGGTAGGAAGTAATTCTCTTCATTGATTTGCATTTAAATGTATTTTAATAACAAAGCAAAAGAAAAACAGCAACATTCTAGAAACTACTTATACATACATCATTAAGAAAAGATTAAATGAATTTTGGTAAATTACACACTGGGCTACCACATGACAATGTAAAAATGAATAAACTAGTGTGTACATCAAAACTGACACAAATATTAAATTTTAAAAAACATTTAACAAAAGGCTATGTAGGCCAGGCATGGTGGCGCACGCCTGTAATCCCAGCACTTGGGAGGCTGAGGCAGGAGGATTGGTGTGAGGTCGAGACCTCAGCTACAAAAGTGAGCTCAAGGCCAGCCTGAACTGCATAGTGAGACCCCATCTCAAAAAAAAAAAGGCTATGTAGAATAAGTTGTCATTCATATAAATGTAAAAACAAAACAATATTATAAATTATTTAGGGACACATTCACATAAGGTAAAATATAAAGACTGCTAGAAATCTATTTCTCCAGCTGGTTGGTAACTACATGGTATTTATTATTTCCTGTAACTTTTTTTATGGGTTTGAGGTTATTGAAAATAAAAGGTCAATGAAAGAAAAAGGTTAGGCAGAAAGTTCTTCTATGTATTTTATACTGCTACCAAAAACACAACCAACACATATCTCATAAGACTTAATAATACAAAATTCTAAAAAGAAATAAGGATTCTTCCAATTCAAACCTCAAAGGAAATCTACCGTTTTTAAAATAAAACTGTATCTTCTGCCACAGCAACCAATGAAGCACAGTAGCCATGGCCCTACACTATCCATAGCCATGGGGCTCAACAAGGGCCACAGGTGACTAAGAATGTGAGCAAACCAAGGCACAGCTGCTGTCCTGGAAGACTCACCAAACACACCAAGTTCATATGGCATGCCATGGAGTAGCATGGCATGGAGCTACTCAAGGTCTCCAAGGACAAATGCACCCTCAAGTTCATCAAAAAAAAGTGTGAGGACGCACATCCATGCCAACAGGAAGTGCAAGGAGCTCAGCAACATGCTGGCCACCATGAGGAAGGCAGCTGCCAAAAAGAACTGAGCCCCTCTGGAATAAAGTTTTGCAGAAAGTTAAAAATAAAATAAATCTGAAATTTTAAAATGTGAACAACCAGAAATATATAAAGGTTGACCTCACTATTGACTCACTTGTCCTGATTGAAGAGAATATAATGATAATTTCATTTTGTTCTATCTCCACATAAGGAAGTCAGTCTAAAAAATGTCAGTGGACAGGGGTTCCTGCTGATGTCGATACTTGCAAGGGAGTGTGCCAGGTCCAGAGGTTCCTACAATTGCATTCACACCTGCAGGTCAGGCCTTCAGTCTGACCCTGCCTTACCATGGCTTACACTATGGAGGAATTATAGAATAATCTAGAAGAGGTAAAAGTGTTGCTGGAAAAGGCCATTAGGAAGAGAATACATGATGCCCTGACAGCTGAAAAATCCAAGACTGAAACAGAAATAAAGAATAAGATGTAACAAAAATCACAGGAGAAACCATTTTTTGACATTGAAAAACTGGCTGCTGTGATAGCTCCCATCACAAGAGGAAACAGTGATGACCAGTAGTTATGGCTGGGATCAGTCAGGTAAGTTTGTGAAAATCTACATTACTTCAACTGGAGTTTCTGCTGAGAATCTACAAGTGTATTTCACAGAGGTGTCATTTGATCTTTTGATAAAGAATCTAAATGGGAAGAGTTACTTTATGATTGTGAATAATCTCTTAAAACCCATCTCAGTGGAAGGCAGTTCAAAAAAAACTGCAGACTGATATTGTTCTTATACAGTGTAAAAAGAAAGTGGAAAACATTCAGTGGGAATACTTAACTCAGGATGAAAAAGAGTGCACAGGAAAAGAAAAGCCACCCTCTGATGTTGACACAGAACCTAGTGAGGGCTTACTGAATGTTCTGAAGGAACTTTATGAAGATAGAGATGATGATATGAAGTGAGCCATTAATAAAGCTTAGATGAAATCAAGAGAGAAGCAAACCAAAGGAGATAGTTTTAAGACTTTCAAGTCATTTTCAGAACTATAATACAGAAATACTAATATTTCCAACAAGGGAATGTTGGTGAGCTGCACACAGAAATTTGAGGGGTAGCTACAAAGCTTTCAAACAGTGAATTTTCCATTTGTTACTGAAGGTTTTATTTAAATAAGACACCCATATTAAGTACTTCTGCCAAAGACGGCTTCATTAGTACCCTTGTCATGTTCACGAAAGGGTTATATGGTATTCTCATTGTAATATAAAAAGCAAATCTTGCCTAATGAAAGCAATACATTATATATATTTTTGTTCAGCTAGGAGTTAGAAAACAAAAGTATATGCTTGTCTGTAAGTTACAGATGTCAGCTCCTACTAATGTAAAAATAAAACAGAATTTTTGCATTAAAAAAAGTTAGTGGATCAGTAAGACTTAAGCTTGCTTTATTTATACCACTTAAAATAGTAGTATGACATATTCTTGGACATTGCATACACGTCATAATCTTTTGAAAGACTCCAAAAAATTCACTCTTAATATGGGTCTATATTCTCAGACTTCCAAAGTTGGAAATTTCTTTTTTTTTTTTTTTTTTTTTTTGTGGTACCAGGGATTGAACTCGGGACCCTGTGCTTGCTAGGCAAGCACTTATTCTGCTGAGCTATCTCCCTGGCCCCCAAAATTGGAAATTTCTAAAAAAAGAAAAGAAAATAGTTGTATCATCTAAATCAATAGAACTTTAGAATTTGAAAATTAAAAGAAAGGTTCCTGCTGTATCTTTGTGTTGGTATACACAAATCTACACATGCAATTAAGTTGCATGTAACTACACACATAAAGACACACAATTTAGTCCATAAAAAAATGGTAAAAATCCGTTGTTGGATTTTTTTTTTTTTTTTTTCTACTGTGAATAGAACTGAGGACCTTGCACTTGCCAATCAGGGACTTGTGCCACTGAGTTATACCACCAGGCCCAAAATTATTCAAATCTAATCAAGATTTGTGGATTATACACATGACTATTTTCTGCCTAAGATCCTAATCTTCAAGATTACGAGTAATAAGTTAGAAAACAGGAAACCATCCACAGTCACTCATGCTGCAGATGCCACACCAGCCCCATCCCTGGGGCATGCTGAGCTGGCAGTGATGAGTCCAGGTGTGGTGGTACACATCTGTGCAGCACTGAGGAGGCTGAAAATAGGAGGATCACTACAAGTCCGAGCTGTACAGTGAGACATCAAATACATAAATGAAAAGAAAGAAAATAGGAAAGAAAGAAAGAAAGTAGGAAACTAACTGATAGTTAAACAGACTTTATATTCTCAAGAAATGATAAAAAAAAAAAAAATAGAACTGAGCTCTTGCAGTGGTCAGCTATTCCCTGCACATTGATATGCACTGGTCTTCCCTTAAGTGATGGAGATAAGTAAGCCAGGACAGGAAGAAGCTTAATTCTAAACCTAAACAGGAATAAAAATCAAGTTTTTACCTGGTGTTATGGTTTATGTCTAGTTGTCCTTGCAAAGCCTCATGCAATCATGAGGCAGGACTTCTAGAGTTTGAGACTCTCGACTCGTGATCCACTGGGATTATGTGTTTTAGTACTGATGGGACTATGGGTCTGAGTACTGCTGGAATTACTTGACTCATGATCCACTGGGATTGTGTTTTAGTACTGATGGGTTATTGATATGTGTACAGCTGGGATTATGGGTGTGGCCTAAGGTGAATATGCTGAGGTAGAAAGCCTGAATGTAATATAAAGAGAGACAGACTAAGCTGTTGCTCTCTGCTCTCCTGGTTGGTTAGTTGCCCCTGTCACCATATTGGTGCTGTTCTGCTGCCATGAACTGCTGCTCTCTGCCATGTGCCTCTCTGCCTTGGAGCCAGCCGAATACAGACTGAAACCTCCAGTAACTGTGAGCTAAATAAACCTTTCCTTCCTTCATTTTGGGTGTCAGATATTTGTCCCAGCAACAAGAGAAGAGTAACTAAGACACCTAGTAAGTTATTTAAATTCTTAAATTGCTGCTGCCATTTTTCTTTTAGACATAAATGTATATTCAGGGTCTCCAAAGCATATAATATTTTGTTACCTAGAACAGTGCCTAGTATACAGTAAATGTTCAATTCATATTTTAAAAGTAAATGGATGGAACCATGTATGGTGGCACATGTCTATTATCGCAACACTTGGGAGGTTAAGATAGGAGGATCATTTTGAGTTTAAGGCCAGACTGAGCTGCATAGTGAATTCAAGGCAGCCTGCACTACAAAGCAAGACCCTTTTTCAAAAAAAAAATAAAACAAACAAAAAAGTAAATGAATGGAAGAATGGATAAAGAATTGAACAAACTTTCTACTCTCTTAACTCCTATGATTTCTTTTTTTTTTTAGTTCAGGGTCTATAGAGTCTCACTACACAGATTGAACTCATACTGATTCTCCTGTTTTCAGCCTCTCAGGTGCTGGGATGTTTAATTTTTTTAATACTAATTAGTTCTTCCACATTCTCTTCAGATCCTCCAATTCTCAGCTGAGAGGAAACTATTCCTATTTCAAAATAGGTAAAATCTCCAAAGGTCAGATCTTCTGTACTTTCCTCAATGAAAGAAGTTCATCTTTCAGAACTTCACTAAACTGATTAATGCATCTTAACAGTGGAGCAAAAAACAAAATGACATTTGAGACATGATTTCTGGTAGTAGGGACTCATCGACTGGCAAAGAAAAGTCAAATGGGAGCTTGTTGCTAAACTAGCAGCAAGAACAAGAAGAGGTTCTGTAGTGTTATAAGAACAAAAAAGGAATTACAAAAGGGTCAGATTCACAGAGGAAGTCACACCTGAGCTAAGCCTTGCAGGATGAGGAGAGTTTAAAAGTATGAAAAGGTACAAGATGTAGCCTAGGCCAGGAGAGCATAGAGAAAAAGCTCACGAGGAGCATTTGGAAATGGCAGGTAACAAACAGGGCAGACCCAAGAACATGGTTGAGGCGTGGCACAGAAGGAACTAGTAAAACAGGTTGAAAGTGTTCTAGATGCCATGTAAGGAGTTAATCTTTTATTTGGCATGTCAAAGGTTTCTTTCTTTTTTTTTTAATGATACCAGAGATCAAACTAGGGACTTTGTGCCTGACAAGCAGGTACTTATGCCACTGAATTACATCCCTGGCCAACATGTCAAAAGTTTCAAAATGCAAAACTGCACCAGAATAACCTGAAATGATTGGTAAAAATATGATCCATGATCTTTATTCTCGATATACTAATTTGAAAAGTTCAGAGCCAGGTTCCATGCATCTGTATTTTAATGAGAGTTCTGATGTAATGTGAGATTTAACAACTATTGATAGATTGAATTTTAGAGAAAATTATATTAATAGATTGATTGGTGCTTTAAAGATAACTCTGAAAATATTATTAAAATGGCATGTGAGTTAGGTCAGGCATGGTAGTGCACACCTATAATCCCAGCACTCAGAAAGCTGAGGCAGCAGGAGTGATGTGAATTCAAGGCCACCCTGGGATATCAAGTTCAAGGCCAGCCTGAACAGCATAATGAAACTCTGTCTCAAAAAAGGAAAAAGAGAAAAAAAAAGGACTGTAAAAGTGAGAAGTTAGAAAAGAGAAATAGACCACTGCAAACTACAGCAATAATGAGCTCATTTATTCAATAACAATCTTTCAGTTACATATAATGTGCCATTAGTTCACATAAACATGACAGCCTCTGAACTATGGTGGAAGCAGAGTGAATAGAGACAAGGTGGACAAGAGACATTCAAACAGAGTGACAAGTTTTAATGATTCAGTAAAGCATAGAGAAGAAGGGAGTAAGTCCCAGTTTTTATCAGGGAGTACCAAACTTAGAAGAGTTTTAGAAGAGTCCTGGGTCCAACTCAGAACACCTGTAGGATCAGGGTCTTGAGAGGCTAGAACTCAGGAGTCTGTTTTTAACATGTGCCCCCCCCAACTAGCCTCACAGAGTCAGCAAGACTCAATTATGGTATTGGTAATAGGGAACCTCAGATGACAAAGTAGCTAATACTTCTTTTTAAAAAAAAAAAAAAAAAAAAAAAGTGCCAGACAGATAGCTCCACAGATTAAGAGCCTGCTTAGGCAGCGGGCAGTGACCCAGGTTCAATCCCCAGCATGCTGTATGAGCCCCACCCCCAGGGCATGCTGTGAAGGCAATTGAGACTGGTGTAGAGGGCACACCTGTAATCCCAGTGCTTGGGAGGCAGAAAACAGAAGGATCACTACATTGATCCAACCTACATTTTAAGACCCTGTAGACCCTGTCATAAATACATTAAAAAAATACTTTTTTCCAAGAGTAGACAGAAACAGAAACTGGCCTGTTGAATGAAGTAGATTTCTCTGGAAATACTGAGACTAAGATAAACCTGCAAGATGGCTAAATCAAACTGCCTTCACAGATGGAAATTTATATCTGGAATCCATGGTAAGACAGCCAGAAATGCATAGCAGAATCCTGCCTCAAAGAACAAACGCACGAACAAGCAAATGAACAAACGAACGAAGGAGGCCGAGAGTTGGTGGCGCGCACCTGTAATCCCAGCACTTGGGAGGCTGATGCAAGAGGATGAGTGCAAGTTCAACATCAGCCTAGGCTACAAAAGTGAGCTCAAGGCCAGCCTGAACTGCATAGCGAGACCCTGTGCCGGAAAGGAAGGAAGGAAGGAAGGAAGGAAGGAAGGAAGGAAGGAAGAAAGAAAGAAAGAAAGAAAGAAAGAAAGAAAGAAAGAAAGAAAGAAAGAAAGAAAGAAAGAAAGAAAGATAGATAGATCTGGAAAAGAAATCACACAAGTAGACAAAATATAAAATGGCCCCAAAAAACAAAAAGGAAAAACACTAAGATGGGACATTTAGCAAGTTGGTGGTAGCCATTGAGAAAAATATCTAGTAGAATGGCAATAAAGTAGTAGTGGGTTTATGCACTAATAAATGTACCTACACACACCCCACTCAATATGGTACTTCACACCTGTAATCCCAATACTCTGGAAGGCTAAGGCAGGGCATAACAAATTGATGTCCAACTGAGGCAATTTAGCAACTTTGTGAGACCATCTCAAAAATTATAAAAGGGCTAGGGAGATATAACTCAATGCAATGATTATGAGTTCAATTCACAGCACTGTAAAAAAAAAAAAAAAAGAAAGAAAATAAATAAATAAATAAAATAAAAGGAAGAATTTTCCCCAAAACCCAAGTGCTAAAAATCTGGTTGCCAGTGTCAGTACTACTGGGAGAGGTACAAACTATAGGAAGTATAGTATGCCAAAAGTACTCTTGGAGAAGATACCCTGTCTACTATCCTTGCTTCCATCTCTTTCTCTGCTTCTTAGGGTCCATGCAGCAAGTGGCTTGGTCCATTATGCACATCCTGCCATGATGCTCTGCTCACCACAGTCCCAAAACTATATACCAGATCCTCACTATACTCTTGTTTGGTCCATTATCCAACTCTATCCCAGGACCAAGGTACTGTGGACTGAAGGCTGTGAAAGTATAACCCTCAATAAAGGTTTCCTCCTTTAAGTTGTTCCTCTCATGTATTTTGTCAGTTATGAAAGCTGCTTAACACTACCTCTTAAAGAGATTTTGAGGGAAAATAAAAATGAAGCAATAGGTTCAAGGAGAAGTAAAACAGAACAATGAAGCACTTTTTTTAATTTAATATTTTTATTGTTTAAATTTAACAATGGTTATATTACATATTTTCATCATCAGATCAGTTTAGATTAATACATATAGGTATATAA
Organism: Myocastor coypus; assembly: GCA_004027025.1. Classification (NCBI taxonomy): domain Eukaryota; kingdom Metazoa; phylum Chordata; class Mammalia; order Rodentia; family Myocastoridae; genus Myocastor; species Myocastor coypus. The sequence goes on from PVJA010011288.1 coordinate 38,953, forward strand.
GATTGATCAAACAATTAAACATTAACACTTTTAAATCAACATTACTTTTTTTTTTCTTTTCCCCTTTCTTTTTTCTGAAAGTTGACATATTACATATTGTCCTCACAATCATTCTACAGAGTACAGTGTGTGGGCATGACCCACTTCCCTATTGATGTTGCTTAGAAAAAGAAAAAAAAAGGAAAAGAATATACTTCTCTTTGGACTAAGAGGAAGCAGATACATACACATTCAATGTTCTGCAATTGCAGTGGGCCACCAGTGAAGCTTGTAATGTTGGAGGCTATTGAATCTAAGCCTCCTAAAGCTCATCTCACCAATCTAGCTCTGTGTTTCATGCATTGTAATTAAGGATTTTTTTTTTCTTGCTGGGTGGTCAAGGGCAAGTCGAAGCAAGACCTGTATAACAAAACATTCTTTTGTTTTGTATCTTCCAGGGTCAAATCCCCTCAGGATTAAGTTTGGGACCATAGACAGTACTTTGTAGAACTGCTGTTAGTGTCAGCCTTCAGGACGAGTCACGGCCATTGCTTGGCCATTTTGCTTTCTGTGAAAGCCTGAGAGAATGTTTTTCTCTGGGTGACTCTCCTTAGACGCACTATAGTTCATTCATCCCTTTCCTCTGAGGTCCCATAATCTCCTTGACCAGAAAATTTGGGACACCTCTGAGTTATAGGATATTACAGCACAGGTTCTCTTATATCCTGGGCCCTTATTGACCTTGAAGAGCTAGGGCCAAAATATTGGCTATCCTTATAGCCCTTCTTATTCTCCAATTGTCGGTCTGTTAACTTTCATTCTTAACCCTCCAGCAGAAAAGCTTTGTGATACTATTACTCTATAACATAGGTACTTGAGCTTATCATCACTGGCTTTCTGAGTATCAAATATCTTTGACTTAGCTTGGAAATTATATTTTCTGACCATCACTGATATTCTAATAACTTTCCATACAATGTGATATAAGCAGTTACACAATTTTGACACAGATATTTGGAAATTCAAGGAAATACAAAATTGTAGCCTGTCAAGAATATGGTATTTGGCCCAGC
>PVJA010011289.1:0-32803 GCA_004027025.1 Myocastor coypus
AAAAAAAAAAAAAAAAAAAAAAAAAAAAAAAAAAAAAACAAATAAAGGTTCCGAAACAAGAAAAAAATAAATAAAATTAAAAATTAAAAAAAAAATCCTGGTGTGCAGTGCCAGCCTTGCTCCCAGGGCACACTGACACAGCTGGGTGTGGTGGCACACACCTGTAATCTCAGCACATGGGAGGCTGAAAACAGGAGAATCACTACAAGTCAGATCTACATAGTGAGACACTGTACTAAATACGTTTTTTAAAAATGTCCTTCAGCAGCCTGTCCCACACTACCATGTAGCAGTTAGGGCAATTTCACTCATGATGTCCCCACCAGAATGTGGCCTACTTGAATAGCAGGACTCATTCCTGATCTGTCCCAGTGGAAAGCACACAGTAGGTGCAAAACAGCTTCTGAGCTCAAGAGATCAGTAGGGCTTGCAACTGCTGGCTCTTCTGGCGGACAGAGCTCTGCCGGCACAAACAGCCCTTCCCTAGAGCCAGCCTCTCTTCTGGGCACCCTCTTTTTCCTCTTCACCCTTCTATGTCACCCCTGAAGCCAAGCCTTGTGGCCAAGCCTTGGCTGGACACTGCTCTGTCCCCAGCCCTCTCCAGGCCAGGGCTGGGCACCCTTCTCTCGTGCCCTGCACTCCCATTCATCCTCCACCACCCCACAGTGACACCAGCTGACACCTGCCACACTCCAGGTATTGCTCTCACCATTTTGAAGAGCTGTACCACAGCCCCAGGTGGCCTGTTGATTACTGCTCCCCTTTCACAGATGGAAAAACCAAGGCCCAGAAAGCCCCCCAAAGCCAGTGAAAAACAGAAACCTTGCACAGTGAGCACCCACAGCATCTCCTTGAGCCAAACCAAGGGGACTCACTCTCCAATGCGGAGTTGCCGACTGAGGGAGACTCAATGAGGGGATGTAAAGGTCTCATTCAGCTCCTGCTTGGATCAGGAATTCTCAGTAACTCTGGCCAGGTCCCAAGGCAATTAAGTGCCCAGAAAAACTCATAGGGGAAAATAAAACAAAAATGATTCATTAAATGATACCACTTCCAGTTTTCACATCCCTGCTGGGCTAAACACCCTGCATTTTAATCAAGGTGTGGGAAAAGAGGCCTGCTCCAGGTCACATGGCCAAACAGAGGGCCAGAGTTGCATCCCACCTGGCTAAACCTGGGCAACGCCATCCATCTCCCCATGCTGGGTGGCTCATCAGGGTCTGTAGAGAGCAGATAGACCCAGACCTGCGAGCTGTAAGAGCTTACGCATGCGTGAGGTTGGACAGGCAGCTTGGAGACCATGGAAGCTAGGCTCCCATTGTCTAAGAAGCCAGCAGAGGGCCAGAGGACTCCCATGACTCAGACCTACCACCCAAACCCGGGTTCACATCCCACCTCTGCCAATCCTCACCACGCAAGTGCTACAGAAATGGACTTGGCTCTCTGTGCCTCAGTGTCCCTGCCCAGAAGGCAAGCTGCTGTCCTCTCCTTGGCACTGGCTGGGAGGAATCCTTTTTTTGTTGTTTTTTTGGTTTTTTTTTTTTGAATTATTTTATTTTTTTTCTTGTTTCAGAACTTTTGTTTGTTTGTTTTATTTATTTTTATGGCCGGCTCAGCCTGCCGGGCCTGGGAGGAATCTTAAGTAAGAGCTGGGGCTGGAAACCAGTGGCAACCACTGGTTTGATATTTCTCTATCAAAAAGACAGAGGCTGGGGGCCTGGTGGGATGGCTCAGTGGTCTAAATTGCCTGCTTGGGAAAGCTTGGGCGGCTTCAGGGACTGTGGTTCGATCCCCGGCACCACATGCTGCGCCAGCTCTGCCCTCAGGGTGGGCTGAGCCGGCCATAAAAATGAGTGAATAAACAAACAAAGGTTCTGAAACAAGAAAAAAATAAATAAAATAAAAAATTCTTAAAAAAAAAAAAAAAAAAAAAAAAAAAAAAAAAAAAAAAAAAAAAAAAAAAAAAAAAAAAAAAAAAAAAAAAAAAAGAACCTATAAGAGGGCTGGAGATATAGCTCAGTGGCACAAGTGCCTGCCTCACAAGGACAAGTTCCTGAGTTCAATTCTCAGTACCAAAAAAGAAGAAAGAATCTATAGCAAATGCATGGTTTTTGAGAAAAAATAAAATAAAATAAAAATTCTAAAATAAAATAAAAAGGCAGAGGCTGGCACCAGCGAGATGGCTCAGCAGTCTAAAGCACCTGCTTAGGCAAGCTTAGGCAACCGCAGGGACTGAGGTTTGATCCCTGGCACCACATGCTGTGCCAGCCCCACCCCCAGGGCAGGCTAGGTTGGTTATAATATAAAAAAGTAAAAATAAGGGGCCAGGGAGATAGCTCCATGGCACAAGTGCCTGCCTGACAAGTGCAAGGTTGTGAGTTCGAACCCCGGTCCCGCAAACAAACAAAAAGGCAGAGGCCTCTGGCCCCCAGGAGCCTCAGGATAGCCTGCTTATGGTGAGTTGAGTGGCAGGAGGCACCACAGGCACCCACATAAAAGGTCTTTGAAGGGGAGAGGTGGAGGTCCTGGTGGCTGAGGTTCCAGGCAGGAAATAGCTTGCTGGGATGTCAGCTGCAGCCCGAGCCAGCAAGGTGGCCATGCCAGGGAGGTTTGTTGACCAGGAGGGCCACCAAGCTGCAGAAGGTGGTCCCTTCCTGCACACTGTGCCAGGCAGCAGTGTTGACTGAATGCTTTACTAAATGCCTGACACTGCCAGGCATGGTGGCACACGCCTGTAATATCAGCACTTGGAAGGCTGAGGCAGGAGGACTGGTGTGAATTTGAGATCAGCCTGGGCTAAAAAAGTGAATTCAAGGCCAGCCTGAACTGCAGAGTGAGACCCTGTCTCATAAAGACAAAAATAAATAAATCAATAAATACTATGTGCCAGACACTAAGAAACAGCAGGTGATCAGAATGACAAACGTGGGACCAGAGCTGAGGAGCTCTGGGCAAGAAGCAACTGCTGATCACCACCAGTGGAACCCAGGAACATGAGGCACGAGTACATGGCTTCTTTGGGGCACAGCTATTTAGGTCACCAGAGATAGGACAGCTAGAGGGATGCACCCCTCCTATATGGGGGGGCTGTGCATCCAAGGCATCTGTCTTGTCTGCAAAACCTGGGCTGGGGGGGCGCCGCTAGCTCTGGTGGTGTCCAAGACATCTCCAAATGCGGCAGTCAAGGAAGGAAGGAGGGCAATGTGGTGCTGGAGTCTTGGCGCCACACCCCCAAGTCCCCACAGCAAACGCATGGAGAAAGCAACTCCACCCACCACAGGGCTGGGTCTACATCTTGAGCTGAGTGTATAACGCAGCTGTGTTTCCTGGAGAGCTGCCATGAATAAGCTGCCCGTGTGCCCAGTGCCCCCAGCCAGCTCAGCCACCTTCAGATTCTGAGAAGCTGGACGCCCCTAGCCCGTGACCGCAGAGATCAGGGCTCAACAGCCTCTCCTCTATCACAGTACCCAGGGTAATAAGAGAACTCAGGAACACATTTCTCTCTAATGGCCAGGCAGCACAAGCCTCCGCCCACTGTGTGAATTCTACTTGCCAGGTGTATGGCAGGCTGTTGAAAGTGTGAAGCTGAAGTATGCTGGGCCAGGGCCTCCATCCTCCCTGGCCCCAGCTCCCAGATAAAGCATCACACTTGCAAATGAGTGATCTCCCTCCAGGAGGCCTCTGGTTAGACTCCAGGACATAGGGAATGTTTTGGGTTTTTGTTTTTGTTTTTGAGGCAGGATCTTGCCATGAAGTTCAAGCTGATCTTGAACTCACCATGTAGGCCAAACTGGACTCTAATTCATAGTGATCCTCCTGCCTCAGCTACCTGGGTGCGGGAAGTACAGGCGTGTGCCACCATGCCCAGCAATCTTATGTACCACAACAGCAAGTGTCCAAGGAGGCCAGATTGCTGGGGAACTCTGTCCTCACTGCCAGCTTCCCAGTGCACAGAAGCCACACGAAGCAGGAATCAGAGACCTGAGGGGTGGCTGAGGGCTAGGGACTTCCCTGGAACACTGGTTAGCTGGCAGCACCCTGATGCCCCCTTGGGTCAGCTATCACCCCAGCTATATTTATCAGGTCAGGAAATGTCTTCTGGCTTCCTCCACACCCCCAGCATGACACCCCAAGTCAGCAACCACTGCAACCAAGGCTCTAGAGGTTAGAGAAGCCAGGAACTAGCCTATCCCCTCCCAGGATGTGGCACTGTCTTCTATCTGCCCAGGATTGAGGGAAAAAGGTGAGACTGAAAGGAGCCCCTAAAAGGCCACCTACAGTTCCTTGCTCCTTAAAACACCAGAAGATACTCAAGCCCTCCAGCTCTATGCCCCTCTCCCCACACATGCCATCTTCTTTGGCTCTCAAGATGGTTCTAGAATGACAGGTCTGAAAAGCTAGGCTCCATGTCAAGGCCATTTTTTGTGTCCACCTTGCCAGCAGCTGGACAGTGGCGAGTCCCCCAACCCCTCCTCCACGGCCCCCCATCAGGCGCCCTGTGAGTCAGCCCTTGCTAGCAGGGCACAGACTTCCTCCCAGGCCTCCCTGGGGACATGAATCCCGGGCAGCAGCCGCCCCCCCCAGCTGACGGGGGGGGGGGGGCACATCCGGGTGGGCCCCCAGGGGCTCCAAGCCTGGCGCACAAGGAAGCCCGCAGCCCAGCCCCCCTTGCCGACCCCTGACAGGGTGGCGTGGGAGGAAAAATCTTTCAGCCATCTGCTTAGCTGCTGGGTTTCCGGCCAGGGCGGTGGGGCCATGGTCACCAGGAGGACCTGCTCCCCTGGGGAAGTGTCCCTTGCCCCTGCTGAGGGGAAGAATGCTAGGCTGGGAAGGCCAGAGAGGGCCAGGAGGAGGCCAGAGAGGGCCAGGAGGACCACAGAACCTTGACCTATTGGTACTGCTTGCCCAAGCAGGCAGGTGTCCAGATGCAGTTGAGGATGTGCTACCAAGCCTTGGGATCTGCACACTCCCTGAGAGACCCCAAGCCCCCAGAAGCCAGAGAGCTGGAGGACAGGGCTCCTGGATCCAATTAGACCTGACTCAGCAAGTGACCCCCACCAAGCTACTTTTCTTGGGCAGCCTAATAGACTCAGTTTCCTCAGGGAGGGTGGGCAGCTGGGACCAGGTCTGCTGAGAGCACAAACTTGTACAATCCCACCAGACCCTCTAGGCAGTGCAGCTCATCTGCCAGATGGAAGCAATTTCTTGCCACACCCAGCCAAAGGTGTTGGACCTTGAGTGCTGGGGTTCATTTTCCTAGGCAACCTGGCAATTAAATGTTAGTGGGCAAGGCTGGGCATGGTGGCTCACGCCTGTAATCCCAGCACTCGGGAGGCTGAGGCAGGAGGATCGGTGCGAGTTCGAGACCAGCCTGGGCTACAAAAGTGAGCTCAGGACCAGCCTCAACTGCATAGCGAGACCCTGTCTCAAAAAGACAAATAAATAAATAAATAAATAAATAAATAAATAAAAATTTTAAAAATGTTAATGGGCAATAACTGCAGGTATGGGCTTAGTGAGGTCGGCCTGCACGGTCCTCTTCTCTAAACACCTGTCAGGTAGCCATGACAGGCCGCAGGTCATCCAACCAGGACAATTACTGCAAACATAGTTTAAGTTCTTATTCCATGCCAGGCTCAGATACTTCACAATTCCTTCAGAAGGACCCAGTCTGTTGGTTCCCACAGGACTTCCCCAAGGCCCCACAACTAGAAGCTGTCAGAGCCCAGATTTGGTCCCAAAGTCCACATTGCAGCAGGGAGAAATGGGAATTTAACAGGAAAGACCTCTTATTTTAATAAAAATAATGATAACAATATCTACTATCGGAGGCTAAGGAGATAGCTCAGTGGAATAGGTGCTTGCCTGGTAAGTGCAAGCTCCTGAGTTTGATCCCTGGTACCACCAAAAATAATAGTAATAATAACAACAATACTAATAATATTGAGGGCTTTCAGGTTAGCTCAGGGGTTTAAGCAACTGCCTGGACAATCCCAGTCAGGCACAGGGGATTTGATTCCTACACCCACCCTTAAAGTAGCCTGAGCCAGTCAAAAAAAAAAAAAAAATAATAATAATAATAAATAATATCCACTATCATTCATTGAGTGCTAGGCCTAAGTTGGGTACTATACATGCTGTCCGCTCAAGCTCCATAACTGTTACAACCCCTCCACAGATACATATCAGCTTAACTGCCTCAGAGAGGTTAAGCAGCCTACTTCACAATTCCAGCAATGGGAAATCCTGGAGGAAAACAACTCAGAGAGGGTGTGGGGGCCATAAACTTCTCCCAAAAGGTCTTTTCAGTAAAGGGAGTGATGCTGACCTAGAATGGGCGCAGCTCTCCTCATGGCTGGGTGGGTACCCTATCCCCTCACCAGGGGTAGGTGGTGCTGGGCCTGGTGACTAGGTCTTTCCAGGTGCCTCCTCTCTGTCCCATTCCTGAGGCAGCTCCACCCCAGAGGTGGAGAATGCCACCAAGTGGCCTAGCAGGGCCATACCTGGCAACTTTGCAGGTCCTGGCTTGTATCAGAAAGTTCTAAAGCTCACAGGAGGGTTAGGTGAAGAGACCAGGGGAGAAGGGAGGAAAATGAGCAGAGCTAATGTCCCCAGCAATAAAGATAATAACTATCCATAACATACTGAGAATTCACTCAGTTCTGGTTCTGGTGATAGATGAGGAAACTGTCCAGGGTGGGTAAGCAAGAAAGAGCTATCATCTCATGCTGTCCGAACCGTCAAAATCCTCCCAGGGACAGGGAACTCCAGAGTGGCACAAGAGGCACTTCCAGAAGCGGACAAAGAACATCACAGCTGGTGACAATGATACTGGTGATGGTAATTAATAAAAATAACCTCTACCCTGACCCCTGTAATTGAGTCCTTTCTCTGAGGCAGAGAGCAGGTACTTTCACACTTGGGCTCATTAAATCCCCACTGGAAACCTGTTGTTACCCCACTTAACAAAGGGAAAAACTGAGGTGGACAGATCACTAGCCCATGCTCACAGCTTGGAAGAGGCAGCAGAACTACAGCTCAGCCTCCATAACCTCTTCTGGTTTTTCTCCTTCCACTGCTGAGCCCCTGAAGGCCCTCAGACATTCCAGGTCAGCCCATTCCCAGCTGGCTGCCCCTGTGGCTCTTGGGCACTCACAGAAGTTGTAGAAATGGTCCCCTTTGGTCAGGAAGATCTTCCTGACCTTTGGGGGGGGGGAGGCTGTGGGAAAAGGCTCAGAAAATTTCTGGAAAAAAGGAAAAAAAGAAAAGAAAATGTGTTCCGAAAACTCTTCTGGCTTCTTGTCCAGAGCCCAGGTGGCTCTCCCTTCTGCTCCTATCAAAACTGGGTCTCTAGCTCCTGAGGTCCCAAAGACCCTTGAAACTGTTTTCACTCTAGCTGCTAGGTCAGCAAGGAGAAATCCAGATACAACTTGCTGTACATGCATCCTTGGAAGGTGCATGTCCCCTCAGCTCCGGCAGCAGACTCGAGGCTGACTGCAAATGAAAGCTAGATGGCCTGCTGTCCCCTCAGGCCCAGCACTGGCAGGTGTCAGAGGATGCTGATGTCCCAGCCAAGGGAGTGTTGGTCAAATCTCAGCCTCTCCTGTTACCAAGGCTGGACTTTTGGCCCGCAGATGTCACCTTGCCAAGGCCTCTGCTCTGAAGCCCCCACCCTCCGCCCAATTTCACTTCCTCCCACTCAGCCCAGCCTGGCTATGGCCATCCCTGGAGGTCCCCAGCTGCAAGCAATGACCTCCTCACCTACATCATTGTGGTGCTGGGAATGGGGAAGAGAAACAGAATGAGGAAACTCAAGAAAAAAGAAGCAGGACACTCAGGCAGACCCCTCTTTAGTTCCTCAAATATCTACCCTCCAAAAGCTCCCTGGTCTGAGGGAGTAAAGGGAGGGGATTTCTGCAGCAGGGATTAAAGGCCTCTGAAATACCACTGGGCAGAGCTGAGCTTTAGGATCCAGACCCTCTGCTCTTGTCTCCGTGCAGGAATTCCCTGGGAACCCCAGGCCAGACCCAGTTCTGGGACCCCTGGCCCCGGTGAACCCCTCAAGTCTGACAGGTGTGGGTGTCCGCCCTGGCCCACCTGGGCAGTGCAGGGAGTGGACAGAGGAGCTTGCTTGGCAAACCACAGAACCACTTTCTTAGCCCAATGGTTCCCCACCTAGGGCTCACTCATTCCCAGCCTCCCCGGTCTGACTTTCACTTTCAAGGTAGCCAGCATGACCTCCCTATGCTGTCACCAGACACAGGCTGAGGGACTAACTGCTCTTCCCTCGGCTGCTTTCGAGTGGCCTGTGGGTGTCGGCGCAGCCCCTTCTCAGCACCCGGGGCCGCCTCAGCTACCACCAAACGCCCAGCACGTGTATGGGTGGGTGGGGGTGTCCTCGGGTGGTGCTACAGGAGCCCGGAAAGGGTCGCCCTCGGGCGCCTCGGAGGGGCGCACGACAGTGTTGGGTCGCCCCCGAGGTGCGCGGACCGGGAAGAACCACTCGCGGGGCCTCCTCTTCTCCCTCGAACCTCGAGGAGGGCCGCGGGCTTACCTGAGAGGCAGGGACTCCGGGCCCCGCCGGCCCATGGCGACGCGCGCTCCCGGACCCCCGAAGTCCTCAGGAGGGCGGGCGGTTCCCCGCCCCCGGCGCGTCCTGTCCCGCGCGCCGGCTCCTCACCCACGACTCTGAGGAGCGGGGCTCAAGCAGGAAACCCAGGCTCGGAAAATGGCCAGCGCCTCATCATTTCCGCCGCCAGCGCTTGACAGTTGCGGGAGGAGGCGCCCCCGGGCCGCCACCGGGGAAACTTTCCTGCTGCTGCTGCCGTGGCCACCGCGGGCCGCGACAGTCCGGGCGGGCGGCCGGGCGGAGGCGGTGGCCCGAGCCCATGCCGCCCCGCGCCGTTATGTAAAGAGGAACCGGCTGGGAGCGCGTTGCCTGGCGGGGGAGGGCGTCCTCGTGGGGGCGGAGCATCGGGCAGCCACGCCCCGGCCCTCCGCGAGCGGCCTCGGCGGCAGGGACGCAGCCTAGGGGAGGAGTCGGACACAGGCCACGCCCACCAAACGCGCTTCTCGCGGCGGCCAGGTCCTAAGAGCTTCAGGCGCGTGCAGGGTGACAGGCGGGGCCCCATCACGCCACGCCTACATACCCGCTCGATTTTCCATGGTCCCACCTAAAGCTAGAGGAGAAGCAGAGGGACGAGGCATTCTTGGCCAGGCCCACCCGAAGCTACTAGTCACTGGGTGCCTCGGTGGGGCGGGCCACGTGAAGGGGCGGGGCTCGATGGGGCGGGGCGGGGCGGGCCGAGCTGAGCCTTGGGCTTCGTGGGCAGGCGCCCCCTCCCGCGGGGCCTTATCAGCGCCCTCCCGGCCTGACGGTGCAATAGCGACGGCTGCTTTCATCAGCTTTCATCATCACTGGGGAAGGGGGCCCAGCCCCGACTACCCGCGACGCCGCCAAGCGGACCTGCGTCAGACTGTGCACACCCTTAGCACGGTCTCTGCGATGTGCGGTATAGGCCGGTCGTGTCCCCTGCCCCTGCCCGGCCACGCGGCCCTGTCCAGAGAGCGTCAGCGGCTCCGGGAAGCCCACCTGGCCGTCAGCCTTGCCTGTGGGCCTCGACGTTTGCGGGGCCTCAGGCCTTACCTTGTCCTCTAGGTCTTCATGGGGTGGCGGCCGCGGGGCATCCCTAATCTGGGTAGTGCTGTCGGTCTGTCTCCGGCCTCCCCACACCAGTGGAGGGGAGGGAGAAAGCCTGCTCCCCTCCCCAACAGGAAGCCAGCCGCCTACCTCCCCGTCTAGGGCCACTTCAACCCTTCCCACACCTCAGGCCACCGCCTCCACTTAACGCCCAGGCTAGTGACTTGACTTGTCCATTCCTTGGTTTTCTCATCTGCATAATGGAAATATATTGTAGCAAGTGTGCCCAATGCACTGGTTATCTGGAGGGTGCAAACGAGATCATGCCCTGCAACAGGCAGCGAGGGCCTCCTACCCTGGGAGGTGTTGCAAGAGTGTCTGTCTTGCCCTCCACCTTCAAGAAGGGGACTCCAAGAATTGGGGATTTCCAGACTCCAAAAAGATGGCCAAGGCAGCTGTTTTATTGTGCAGATCCCTGGAGTGCAACAGCCTTGAAGAAACCACAAAACCATGAACAAATAAATGAAGGGGGCAACTTATAAGGCTGACAAAACAGCAATGCGATGGAGGGTGGGAAGAAGCCATCTGAGACATCTTGGAGAAGCTAACATTTGTGCTGAGGATCCTCTCTTCCCCACGACAAGAAGGATCCAGGGCATTTCGGGATAAAGGAAGGTCAAGTGCAAAGATCCTGGGGTGGGCATATATGGTGTGTTGGAAGAGAGCCAAAAGGGTAGGAAAATATCCACATGGATCAGTGGGCAGAGACGAAGTTGGAGAAGCAGCTCTATTAAATGGTGTCTTGAAGCTCCAGATAGGAGTCTGGGAATTGTTTTGAGAGCAGTGGGGAGCCATGGTGTATTCTGAGCAGAGAAGGCCCTGTTAGTCTTTGATGCAAGCTCCAAAGTCTGCAGTTGGCAGCCCAGGGCAGGTTTTCAGGCCAGGAAGTGTACACTGCTAAGTCTATATCTCTTTCTCCCAGGTAGGGAGACTGAGGCAGAGGAGAGTGGCTGCTGGCCCATAACGGCAGCCCTCTTACAGGGAGCAGCCAGGTACGCGGCCTTTGCCAAGCAATTGCAATTGTTGAAATCTGCCAGCCACAAGCACTTTCCCTCTCATTGCCCTAAGGCAGCTCTGCTGACTTAAATAGGGACTTGTGGTTCTCTCCCTTTTTAATCACGGTTCGGGCCTCCTCGCCTGCCTGCCAGATTTGTCGCTGAGGCCCAAACGAGCTTCCTTCCTTGCTTAGTTCTCTCCAGGGCCGCTGAAGCCCGGGTTGATGGGTGAGTGTGTCCCTCGAGCCAGAAACTGCTCCCTTTCTCTTTCTTTTCCTTAGGCAGGAAGAGGGTTTGCACCCCCATAACTCGCTCCACTCGCGGGGATCCCCGCTTCTGGGCTGCAAGGGGGGGTGTGGCTCCGCCCCCATCACAGGGCTGGAGGCCCAGAGGCGAAAGGTTGCTCCAATTCCCACGCTGATTGGTGGCTCCGGAAGCTGGTGGCGAGGCCAGTCTGGGGCCGGGTCCAACCGCCCTTCCTTCCTACTGCGAAAGAGGCCGGGGGGCCTCCCTAAGGAGCCAGAACCAGGCCAGAGTCTGCAGCAGGATGAAAACATGGACAACAGTTCATGCCTTTAATATTCACTTCAGTAACATTAATATCCACAGCTCACCAGAGTCAGTAATGAATCAGTAATAAATCAGCAAAGATCAATGCTATTCATATTTGTTAACAAATTAATATTAATAATTAAACTGAGACAGGATTAATAAAACCTTTAATAACCATCAATTATGTAAACTGGTCTAATTCACTGGTCTAGGAACAACAGTTACTGATAGCTATTATAGGCTTAATAGTCAAGCTAGAAGCCAACCAGAGCGGCACACACCTAGAATCCCAGCTGCTTAGGAAACTGAGGCAGGAGGTCTCAGAACTTGAGGTCGTCTGGGCAACTTAGTGAGACCTCCTCTCAAAAAATAAAAAGGAAAAAAAATATATAAAAGGACTCAGGATGTAGCTCAGCATTTCCTGGGCTCAATCTTCAACACTGGACAGCCAAATGGGAAGCTGCATGACAATAGGATATCAGTAACAATTCTTAGTGACAGTAAACTGGCCTGAAATTATGAATAACATAAGGTCTGGGGGTGCAGAGTGATACGGAACATACTTAAGCATGTTTTTGGCTCAAGCAGAACAATAAGCACATTAATTTTAATGGCAATAAATATAATTTTATATTTAATAAAATACAAAATAGCAATAGGAAACATATAAGAGTAATGATAATAAGGGGTAACATTGCTTTTTTTATTTTTATTTTTTTTCTTGTTTCAGAACTTTTGTTTATTTATTTATTTATTTTAAGAATTTTTTTTTTTCTTGTTTCAGAACCTTCGTTTGTTTATTCACTCGTTGTTATGGCTGGCTCAGCCCGCCCAGAGGGCAGGGCTGGTGCAGCATGTGATGCCGGGGATCGAACTGAGGTCCCTGAAGCCACCCAAGCTTTCCCAAGCAGGGGCTTTAGACCACTGAGCCATCCCACCGGGCCCCTGTTTATTTATTTTTATGGCCGGCTCAGCCTGCCCTGAGGGCAGGGCTGGCACAGCATGTGGTGCCAGGGATCGAACCTTGGTCCCTGCAGCTGCCCAAGCTATCCTAAGCAGGCACTTTAGACCACCGAGCCATCCTGCCGGCCCCCAACTTTTTTTTTTTTCTTTTTTGTGGAACCAGGGTTTGAACTCACAACCTTGCACTTGCCAGGCAGGCACTCATGCCACAGAGCTATCTCCCTGGCCCAAGGTAACATTGTTGAGCACTTGAATTATGACCAGTTTTTGGTTTTTTTTTGTTTTTTGTTTTTTTGTTTTTTGTGGTACCAGAGATTGAACTCAGGACCTTGTTCTTGCAAGGCAGGCATTTATGCCGCTGAGCTATATCCCCAGCTATAGCCAACAGTATTAAAGAACTGAAAGTGTGGCCAGGTGTGGTGGTGCATGCCTATAATCCCAGTACTGTGGAGGCTGAGGCAGAAAGACTGCCTGAGTTAAAGCCCAGCCTAGACACACTGTAAGCTCAAGAGCAACCTAAATTACATAGCTCAACCCTGCCTCAACAACAAAAATAGGGGCCAGGCAGGATGGCTCAGTGGTCTAAAGCACCTGCTTAGGAAAGCTTGGGCAGCTGCACGGACCAAGGTTCGATCCCTGGCACCACATGCTGCGCCAGCCCTGCCCTCAGGGCAGGCTGAGCCGACCATAAAAATAAATACATAAACAAAAGTTCTGAAACAAGAAAAAAAAAAATTCTTTAAAAAAAAAAAATAACAAGAAAAATAGCCCCAGGAGCTGGGGTTATAGCTCAGGGGCAGAGTGCTTACATCTCGTGCCTAAGGGCCTAACTTGTATCCTGACCTCCACACATGCAGTTTCCAAGTCCTTGTGCACAAGGTCTCTGTGCACACCTCCTTCAAAAAGGCAGAGCCTGACTCCCTCAGAAGGAGTGCGGGAAGGATTTAATGACTTGTGGCCAACAGGCTGGGACAGCAACGACACCATGTGACTGTGGAGACCAGGTTATCAGAGGCACTGTGGCTTCTTCTTTCCTGAATGCATCTCCTCTGGCGAAGGCTGGCTGCCATGTCAGGAGTCCACTCCAGCAGCTATGGGAGGAGGCCCGTGTGATGAGGAACTGAGATCTCTGCCACCAGCCGGCAAGAACAGCTCCATGATGTACCGTCTCGGAAGTGGACTCTGCGTCTCCAGCCCTTTTATTCAGACAATTTCATGAGACCATTTAATCCACAGACAGAACCAAGCTTTGCTTTGGCTGGGCTTTGACTGGGCATGGTAGGCAGGGCTGTAATCCCCACACTCTGGGGGACTGAGGCAACTCATCAATTTAGTGAAAACTTATCTCAAAATAAAAATATTTTTAAAAAGTTCTGGAGAGGGGCCAGGACGATAGGTTCCTGGTAAGTTCAAGAACCTGGGTTTGATCCCCAGTACCACATACTGGCCCTGTGCCCAGCCAGCTACCAAAGCCAGTTGTGGTGGCACACGTCTGTAATCGCAGAGCTGGGGAGGCTGAGACAGGAGGCTCGCTATAAGTCTGAGCTGCGTAGGGAGACCCTGAACCAAATAAATAAATAAAAGATTAAAAAAAAAAAAAAAAAAGGGCTAGGGCTGGCAGGATGGCTCAGTGGTCTAAAGCACCTGCTTAGGAAAACTTAGGGAACTGCAGGGACCACGGTTTGATCCCCAGCACTACACGCTATGCTAGCTCCACTCCCAGGGCCGGCATTTAAAAAAAAAAAAATTCCCTGGATTCACTGCCTAGTACCACAAAAAGACAAAAGTCCTCAATTCCTAAGAACATATGAGATCATAAAGGTTGGCTTGTTTGAAGCTATTCAAAATGGGAGTGACTTGTTATGCAGCAATTGCTAACGAATACAGAGTTCACAAAGGCTCCGGGGTGTTCAGGCTAACCCACCTTCCTCCATTCAGCAGGTCCAGCTTCTTAGAGAAGGCTCAGAAAAGTATAGATTGGCTAACACAGGTTTGCCCTGGGCCATAAAAGAATTACATAACCAGATCCTTCCTGTTTTTCCCTGGGTGGTCACAGCTTCCAGGCCAGAATCTCGGGCCGGGGTCTAATCTGCTGAGCTCAGGTGCTGGGCACCATCTACTTCCACTTCCTTCCCTTCCCGAGGCCAGGGTTCCGTTTTCTGCCTTTTTAGTGCCTTCTTATGCTCTAAAATTGCCACAGCCCTTGCCCTGGAAGAGGATGAAGTCTTTGCCATCCAGACTCTGTTTATGGAAGTGAGACCTAAGCCACCACATTGCAGGCATCCTCTCCTTCCGCCCTGGAGGAATGACTATTAATTTCTCCCTTTTGCAGTCAAGGAGACTGAGGCACAGAGGAGTTGTGTGCCCAAGAACACACAGCTAGCTGGTGAGTGACTGAGGCAGCTGAGTGTACTCCAGGCCTAAATGCACAGCCAGGTCTCTCCCACCAGCTGTGCCCCACAGAACCACCAACCCATTTGGGGAGGTAGGAGGCTATGACACTATGTAGCCTCCTGCCTCAGCCTCGCCAGTGCTGGGATTACAACGGTCAGCCGCCGCTCCTGGATAACTGCTAATTATGAGGGCATGACGTGCCAGGCACTGTTTGGAGAACTTCCTGCGTATTCATGCTTTCCCTTGCCCATCGGACAAAGAAGACAGATTGTATGAAGGAGATAATATTGTTTCTCCTCATTCAGGAGGAAACTGTGGCACGGAGTGGTGGAGTGACCTGCCCATGTCACACAGCTAACAGTGGCCTAGCAGGGATTCGCGCCCAGGCTGCAGAGTTCTGATCTCAACCCCGCAGCGGCATACGGCCTCCCTCCAAATCCCAGGCCTACTGGGAAGCTGCCAGCCACCCCCTCTTCCGCCAGCCACAGAATCTGGCTTCTGGGGGAAGTGACTCAGTGGTCTGAGGACCCGTAGATAATTATTCACTTCCAATCCCGGTAATTAAAGGGCCTAATGGCTCCGCAGAGGGCGAACAACCCTGGGACTGCAGCTGTCCCCGCCCCTGTCGGGAGCTGCGCGGGCCACGCGCTTCCTGGGCAGCGGCTCGGCTGGTCAGGCGGGCAGCAGGTTGAGCGGGGCTCTCGCGCCCCCTGGCGGTGCAAGCGGGAGCCGTCTCCGGGAGCCCCGGGAGCCGCAGGCTCCTCTCCTCCCCCCCCCCACCCCCACCCCCACCCCCACCCCGCCAACCCAAGCTTCTCTTGGGATGACGATGGAGGCCGAGGACCAGGGCCTGGCATAAAGCCAGGCTTCTCCCTTCATTGTTGGGTCACCTTGGGTAGGTAACATAAGCTTCAAGTTCTCATCTGGGACAGTCCCAGCACCCAGGAAGCTGAGGGAGGAGGGTCGCAGGTTGGAGTCCTGCCTGCCGTGTATTCTCTAGGGGGTGAGAGGATGCAGCTCACAAATCATCTGTAAAACAGGCAGAACGGACCTGTTTCATAGAATCGTAGTAAAAGTAGATAAAGTAATCCATGTAGGAGTCCCTGTCACACAATAAGTACTCAAAAATTGCTGTGTATTATTATGTAATTAGCAACTATTTCCAAGGCAAAGCCTGATGTATTGTGTCTTTTCTTCCTTCTAAACTGTCTGTGGCTCCCCGCAACCATTTTTTGAGACAAGGCCTCACTTTGTAACCAAGGCTGCCCTTGAACTTGGAGAAACTGAAATACTCCTGACAGCCTCCCCCGCCCTGGGATTACAGCTATGCACCACAATGGGCTCTTGGTTACTGGATACTGAAGAGTGGCTCGCTTTCCTTTAATGCTTCCCTCCCCACATGCCCTGTAACATCAACAAAGTTAGCTAAAGTGTAGCTCCAGGGAAACTGCCTGTGGGTCCTCTAACAAACCCCTGTGTGAATGTGGGAAGCAGACCTGAGTATGCCCCATACGCAAAAGCAGAGACAGAGCAGATGGCCATCCATAAATGAGGCATCAGCACACATGTGGACTATTACTCAACCATCAAAAGGCTGGGAGTTTGTGTCAAAACAAACAAGAATAATGGTAGCCACATGCTGCAAATGGTGGAACACTGGGATTACAAGAAAAGCCAACAGGGGCCCGGCGGGATGGCTCAGTGGTCTAGAGCGCCTGCTTGGGAAGCTTGGGCGGCTTCAGGGACCGCGGTTTGATCCCCCAGCACCACATGCTGCGCCAGCCCTGCCCTCGGGTCGGGCTGCGCCAGCCATAAAAATGAATGAATGAACAAACAAGGGTTCTGAAATAAGAAAAAAAAAAAAATAATAATAAATAAAATTAAAAAAAAAAAAACAAGAAAAGCCAACAGGGCCAGGGATATTGCTCAGTGGCACAACACCTGCCTGGCAAGCACCCAGGTCGTGAGTTCAGTTCCAGGTACCAAAAATGCAAAAAAAAAAAAAGCCCAAGGCAGACCTCTCCAATCACTTCTCGGCCTTTTGGCTAAGATCAAATGCAGACCTCTCCAGAACAGAGTAAGTGTAGAGACACAACAGATCTGGACCTGTGGTTGGGGTAGGCACCCCCTGACCTAGGCCACCCCTGGGAGGCAGGGCTTGGTCAGGGTCAGGCCCTGCCTCATAGCAATGCAGACTCCATCATGCTGGCTCTATAGCCTGCAGTGCCAGCTTGAGACCACTGAGCCCTGCCAACCTCAGGTACCACAGGGACCTCAGGCAGGGAACAGCAGAGCACCGGAAGGAGACGACGTGATGAGCTCTGGGTACGACAGCTTGGAGCTCCAGAAACTGCTCCTGTTGGAGAACGAACCCAGAGCAAAGTGAAACTCGGAGGCAGAGAAATGGACAGTCTGGCGCTGCTGTCTGCACCCCAGATTCAGCCTCTGAGCAAGGCAGGTTCTCAGACTCTCCATGCAGGCCTCAGGCAGTGGTTTTTCTCTCCAAAGCCCAAGCTGGCTAGGGGTGGCTTTCAGCCCCTTGACAACAGTCAAACAGCATAAGATGGGCCTGCCTTGCAGTGCCTCAACCAAAGGTGCCCGCTGTCCTCTGAAATCTGACCCAGATTAGCAAGGGCTCTGCTTGAGGCTACTGGGGCCGAGGACAAGTGAATACCAACAGATAGGAGACCTGAGGCTGGCCACAGGTGGGGAATCCCTCAACAGAGAGTGACACAGGAGGAAGGGATCAGAAGTGCTCATTCCTTCCACAAACCTTCCCGCCCTCATTTTCCAGATGAGAACTGAGGCTCAGAGAGGTGAAGTGACTGCCTCAGGTCACACAGCTGCTCAGATTGGGAGCTGAGATTTGAATGTAGAGGCAGCACTGAAACCTCCTCCCTTTAAGTACTTTTTACTCCTGGAGAACAATACTGCTATGATCATGCATGGAACTGTCTTCCCAGCCTGGATCCCAGTGTTGGACAAAGTAGTGCTCCTTAAATACTGATGAGGGGCCAGGGAGATAGCTCAGTAGAATAAGCGCTTGCCTGGTTAAGCTCAGGGTCTTGAGTTCAATCCCTGGTACTGGAAAAATATATACATAATACATACTGATGGACCAGGGAGATGAGTGGTACGGGGGTTCCTAGCCTTCCTGGAGGAGGTAATGCTGAGTATGGGCTTTATTGGCTGAGGGTGACACCAAGGACAGGGTGGTGCAGGAAGAAATGGTCACAGAAACCCACAACATGCAAAGGTCCACAGTGCAGTGCATTCTGGGAATAGCAAGGAGGCAGGTAGCCAACGCTGAGTGGACTGAGGCTATAGCCTGGGCCAGGTCCTCAGGCAGTGGGGAAGGAAGGTAAGGCTTTGAGCAGGAGTACAGCTGCCACTGATGTCCCAGATGTCAGAAAAGGAGCTCTCAGGCCACTCCATGGAGCATAGATGCAGGGCGGGGGTGTCTGAGAGGCAGAAGGAACCTCAAAGGACAATTTTGCCACTGACCTAACAAGAGACGATGGTAGCTTGAGACAGGGAAGTAAGGTAGAGATGGAGAAGTGGTGGATTCCAGATGTGGTCTGGAGGTAAAACCATCAGGAGTCGGTGACAGCAGCCACAGTCCAGCTCTGGTCCCCAAGTTCCCCTTTCCATTCTCTGACTCACTGTCCTTTCCCCACACCTCTCGGCTCCCCAGCCACAAAGATGCCTGGTGAGGCCCAGTACCCAAAAGGTGAGGATAGCCCCAGATCTACGTGTGGCTGGCTGGACAAACAGAATGCAGTCTGTCTGGAAAAAGCCAGAAGAGGACAGAGGGTTTGACGCAGGTGACAGTGTGGATGGGCCCTGGTACAGGAGGGAGTAGAAGATATTAGGCACATGGGACCATGCATTTGGTTCCACTCACCAGAAATGTCCAGAAGGGTCCACACCTCTAATCCCAGCACTCTGGAGGCTGAGGCAGGAGGATCACTGGGCATTTGAGACCAGACTGGGCTACGAAGTGAGCTTGAGGCCAGCCTGAACTGTATAGCAAGACCTGTCCCCAAAAGACAAAAACAGGCCTGGTGAGATGGTTCAGTGGTCTAAAGCGCTTGCTTAGGCAAGCTTAGGCAACCACAGGGACCAGGGTTCGATCCTCGGCAGCGAATGCTGTGCCAGCCCCACCCCTCCAGGGCAGGGTGAGCTGGCCATAATAATTTTTTTTTTTAAGAATTTTTAATTTTATTTATTTATTTATTTTTCTTGTTTCAGAACCTTTATTTGTTTATTCATTCATTTCATGGCCGGCTCAGCCCACCCCAAAGGCAGGGCCGGCGCAGCATGTGGTGCCGGGGATCGAACCGCGGTCCCTGAAGCCACTCAAGCTTTCCCAAGCAGGGGCTTTAGACCACTGAGCCATCCCGCCGGGCCCCTGGCCATAATAATTTTTTAAAAATTAAAAAAATTTTTTAAAAAGGAAGACAAAAGCAAAAGCAAAAAAACAAAACAAAACAACAACAACAACAAAAAACCCAAGCTCTTGCTATGCAGCCCAGGCTGGCTTCAACCTTGCCATCTTGCCTCAGCCTTGAGGCCTTGAGGCCTTGAGCATGAGGGACTGTAAGAGTATGCCTGTGACTGATAACACTACAGATGTATTGAATGCCACTGAATGTACTGAATGACTTTTCACCAGTTAATTTTTATTTTATCTTTTTTTTTTTTTTTTAATGTATTTGGCATAGGGTCTCACCATGCAGCTCAGACTCGTAGTGATTCTCCTATTTTCAGCCTCCCCAGCACTGGGATTACAGGGTGCACCACCATGCTGGGACTCTGGCAGTCTTATTGTGTCTCGGGGTGGGGATGGCACAGCATGTGGTGCCAGGGATCAAACTCAGTCCCCATGCTTGCCTAAGCAGGCATTTAGTCCCCTAAGATATCTAACTGGCCTTCACCAGTCAATTTTTGTTATGTACATTTTCAGTTTGAATAAAGACCCTCCTTCAGGCCCGGCGGAATGGCTCAGTGGTCTAAAGCGCCTGCTTGGGAAAACTTGGGCGGCTTCAGGGACAGCGCTTCGATCCCCGGGACTACATGCTGTGCCAGCCCTGCCATCGGGGCGGGATGAGCCAGCCATAAAAATGAGTGAATAAACAAATAAAGGTTCTGAAACAAGAAAAAAAAAAAACATTATTTTTTTTAAATTCTTTAAAAAAAAAAAAAAAGACCCTCCCTCTCCAAAGGCGCCATATTCATGCTGATTTCTGCCTCCATCCCCTGGGGTGTGGCTTCTCTGGCAGGGTGGCTCCAAGGACCCAGACTCACAGACGTTGGGGATTCTTCCCCGTAGCAAGGCCTGAGTGTCTGTGCGCAGGCGCTGCTCATTCCTCAGTGGGGCAATGCCACCTTGCCTTTCTCGCTCAGGGACCCAGGCGGCTGCAGAAACAGACGGATCCAGGGGCTCTCCAACCCTTTCTTCTGGCTGGCTGTGCTCTCTGCTGGCTCCACTCCCACTGAGACAGGGTGAGTACCATTGGCTGGCCTAGGCCACATGTCTGCCGGTGGACCAATCACCATGGACAAGGGTGGGGACGGCCCTAAATGATCTTCCGGTGAATTTAGAACCCGCTGTTCTGCAGCGGGCTCTAGGAAGCTGAGGCAGGAAGATCACAAATTTGAGCCGGGGAGAGCCTGTCTTAAAATCAGAAATAAGGAAGCGGAGTTCCAACTGCACTATAACAACAACAGACTGGGCTCCCCTAGCAGTACTCTCCCCTAGGCAGGAAGGGGCTTCCCCAAGATTACATACCCTGGAATCCCTGGCTCATTTCTTCCTGCCAGAGGATCAGAGGCTCCAGACCCTTTTCTTGCAGGGGCTAGGACCTTGCTTGCTGTCTGCTTGCTGGAGGGTGTAAGAGGCCTAGCGGTACAGCTAAAGCTGTGGGAATCTCGGTAGGGATTTCTTGCCCCTGCTAGGAAGTCCACAGCCGAATCCAAGCATAGTGGCACAATCCTGTGGTCCCAGTATTCTAGGAGGCTGAGGCAGGAGGATCACAAGCTTGAGCCCAACCTGGGCAATTCAGCAAGCCCTGGGGGGCGGGGGAAGAACAACCTGGAGATGCAGCTCAGTCCAAAGGTCTTGGGCTTGGTCTGCAAAGGTGGTGATGGGGAATTCAAACAACAACTGTGCCTGAAGCAATTCCTACTTACTGATAAGATCTACTGACACCCAGTTTATATACTGTGCTTATCTTTGCTTTGCAGGAGGCAGAGGAAGCTTCAGAAGTGAAGCCAGGTCTCTAAGATGGGTTCATAAGCCTCCCAGGTCTCGATCTCTGACCATTGCAGGATCTCCTCTTGGGGGTGTGGGGTTGGACTGCCAGGCATCTTGTACATTTAGCGTAGTCTCATACTTCTGTGGTCAGTTTTATTTCAATAAGTCACAAGTTTCCGGGAACTAGGGTTATTTTTCAAATGGAGCTGGGAATCATTAAATTGGTTAACTCTGGCAAGTCTAGCAAGGGACGAGGTAGGCCTCTATGCTTAGGACTGTAGCGTGTGGCCTCCCCTAGGATCCCAGTGCTCTTTCCAGGCCATTTGGCACCCTACAGTTATCCTGTACTCTTACCGGGCTCAAATCATCTTGCTTTCTGGAACGGATCCGTGGGGACTCCTGAGCCAGTCGCGGTCCCTTTAACAGTGGTTTCAGGGGCTGGCTCACAGAGGACATGCCGGGTCGGATCCGGCCAATCGGGGAGCGAGAAGCACGCGGGGGCGGGCCCTGTGGGGACCGGCTGGGGAGGGTTAAAGGGGTGCGCCCAAGGGTCGCTGGTTGTCGGGCCGCCCCGCCTGCTTGCGTTCAAACGCGCTCTCTCGCGGCTGTGCCAGCCGGGCCGCCCTGGAGACAAAGCGCCGCTGCTCCCGAGCGGTTTGCGGGCCATGGCCGGACTGCCCCTCGGCCCCGTGCCTCTTGTTCCGCCACCACGTTAGGCCAGCGCGCGAGGTAAGGCCAGCCAAGCGGGGGACATCGGCAGGAGTAGGGCCAGCGAGGGCCGCGGTGATCACGGGCCGCCTGCGGGTCGCGCTGCTGGGAACCTGCATTCCCCAGCTGGCTGGATACCCCGGCGGGAGGACATTCCCCTCAGCACCACAGGGACTCCCCGGACGTGCCCTGCAGTTGGCACCTCATCCTCCTTGATCCCCCTGGGCGCTCGGACTGCTCTTCCAGGAGCTCGGGAGGCTCCCACTGGAGGCACAAAGGGAACGGCGGCAGCCACACCTGCATTACAGCCGCTGCAGAGGGGCCGCCATCAGTCCCTGAAGTCGGTTCTGGCGTCCTTGGGGTCCTTGCGATACAGCACTGGACGACAGCTCTTGGGGTGCCGGGCACATATTTTCCAGCCAGGTCCGTCACACCCTCTCCCACGCCCACTGACCGGGGACACTCAGGACAGCTGGGTCCATTCCCAGGGCTTGTGCTGTTGGCTTCCTTCCATGGAATGAGTGGCAAAATGCCATGCCTCGGTTTCCCCTTGACCTGGGGCCATCCCGGGAGCCCCCGGCTAATGACGCGCCTTTCTGACAACTCCTTTCCTGAATGCTCCCTATCAGTTGCTGCAGAACGACTCAGTCAACCTTCCCAAGGGGAATGGAGGTCCACTGTTCTCTGTGTAAGATGCAGTTGGAAAAACCTCAACTCAGTATTTTCCCTCCTTATTTTAGCTTGTTGAGAGTCCTCTTCACAGCAGATGGGGCAACTGAGGCTCAGGAAAGTGAAATGACTTGTCCGAGGTTCTCCAGGCCTGACTACTGAGGCAGGAACTTGGTCCAGGGCTGCGGAGCTGGTTGGGGGGGTCACTCATTTCCCGCAGTAGTGGCTCTGTGCAAGGCCAGCGGCAGCGCAGCACTAGCAGCACTAGCAGACTCTGAACTCACTGGAAAGCAGTGCCAGGAGATAAGGCAGGCTGGGATCCAGCGCTCTGCGCAGGCAGCCTGGGCCTGGGCTCCGCAGCTCCCTGCCCTCCCCTTTCTTGCCTGCCTGGAGGAGGTAGGAGCACAGCAAAGCTGATACTGGTGTTGGCTGCTAACCTTGGGCCAGGCTGGGCCCCACCTGGGCAGCTGGGGGAGGAGGGCTTCTGGGCACCAGGGCGGTTGCTCCTCCTTGGTCTAATGTGGTGGGGAGACCTGAAGATCAGATCCTGTGGGCCTGTTTTTTTTTTTTTTTTTAATGTTATTTATTTATTTTTTTCTTGTTTCAGAACCTTTATTTGTCTATTCACTCACTTTCACGGCCGGCTCAGCCCACCCCGATGGCAGGGCCGGCGCAGCATGTGGTGCCGGGGATCGAACCGCAGTCCCCGAAGCCACCCAAGCTTTCCCAAGCAGGTGCTCCAGACCGCTGAGCCATCCCGCTGGGCCCCTGTGGGCCTGTTTACTTGGCTATGCTCTTGGCCTGGGCGCTGAGTGGTAAATGCTTGCTTCTTCCTACAGGTGTTTGTGCACCTCCCACCCGGCAGCCTCTGAGGCAATGGAAATGGCACTGGTAATCTTGGGTGGGGGTACCAGAGGGTAGCAGGCACTCCCCAATGCACAGTTGGGAGCTGCCTCCCTGAGGAACGGTGGCTGGGCCGAAACAAGGACAGAGGAAGACTTGGTCACACAGTGCATGACAGCAGGGAGCAGACCCTGAGGTGGGCACGTGCCTGGTGCATCCCATGGAGGCTGGGGTGGCTGGAGCCAAGACCGTAAGGGATACTGGAGTCACCTGGCCTTAGTGGTAGGATTTGGGGGTGCCACCACCCTGACCTCATTCCTCCTGGCCCCAACTAAGGCGCCACCCAGGAAAGGGGAGTGAATGTCCACTGAGTAACCCCTCCACTCCAGAGACCTTACGTGCTTCAGCTCTTAGGAACTGTAGCTGCTGTCCTTCACAGGTCCTCTGCATGGCCAGGGCACATTTGGGGACAGGCACGTGCAGGATGACACCAGGGTGGCCACATGCATGCAGGGAGGTAGGCACACAGCACCGAGGGCCATTTGCTGAGGCAGGATGCACTAAAGAGAGCATTCAGACATCCACAGCAGCCTCCTCGGGGCTAACAAGCCTTGATCAGATGCTGTTATGGCTCCATTCCACAGCTGTGGAATCAGAGGTCCAGAGAGGCCAGCAGCTTGTCCAGAGCCATCCAGCCTGGAGACCGCAGAGCCACCCCTTGAACGGAGTATAGCCAGAGCTGGCAGAAGGCAGCCTGCAAGGTAGGAGGGAAACGGGCAGGTAGGGCAGGAGGTGCCTGGGAGACATGGGGTGAATGTCCACGAGGGTGTTTGTGGGAGAAGGGTTCTGTGGGTCCCATTTTTTCAGGTAGAAACAGTGGCTCAGAGAGGGACAGCTTCTTGTGGACGTCACACAGCTCAGGGTATCAGATCACAGCCCTGCTTCCAGGATAGGACAGGTCAATCTTGGCCACAACTCACATAGCCTCTGTTAGGGTGCTTTTGCTAACTGACCAGGTGGTGGCACATCATGACAGGTGGCCCTCCACCCTGGGCCAGCTGGCCTGATTGGCCTCACTCATGCTCCGAGGAGAGAGCCACCACTCTGACCTCATTCCTCCTGGCCTCAACTAAGGTGCCACCCAGGAAAGGGGAGTGAATGTCCATTGAGTAACCCCTCCACTCCAGAGACCTTATGTGCTTCAGCTCTTGGGAACTGTAGTGCTGTCCTTCACAGGTCCTCTGCATGGCCAGGGCACATTTGGGGACAGGCACGTGCAGGATGACACCAGGGTGGCCACATGCATGCAGGGAGGTAGGCACACAGCATTCCCTTCTTTCTGTTTGCGAGTCCAGGGCCCACGTGTAGCTCCAGATTCTTTTCTTTTGGAGAACCAGGGATTGAACTCAGGCCCTTGTGCTTGCCAGGCAGGCGCTTATTCTACTGAGCTATCTCCCTAGCTCCTTCCAGATTATTTTCAAACAGTTTTGCTTCGGAGCTACTCTCCTGTCTTTGTCTTCCACACTCTAGCTTGGCTTGATTGGCCTCCAGGTTCCCTCTGAGTATGCCAGCAGGTTCCTGCCACAGGGCCTTTGCACACCCCATTCCTGCTGCCTCCCGCTGCTCCTCTGGATGTCCCGGGCTCCTTCCTTCCCCTCCTGAGTCGTCTATTATGTCCTTCTTTTAGCTGCACTAGCTTCTGCACTAGGTGGGCAAATCCTGGCCATCTGGTTTACAGCTAAATGTCTGGAGCAGCCGTGACACACAGCGGGCACTTAGTGTCTGACAGGAAGTTCCTGTAACTGTGGTGTAGATTCTCTTCAGATCCCTGTTTTAAGATGGAGAAACCAGGCCTGAGTCAAGAAACCAGAGCTTGTTATGGGCACCTGGGTGGTAGAAATGCTGCCTGTAATGAGGCCTGGGGATTGAATTTAACCCCTGCCCAGTGTGCTTCCTGACTTGGGGAAATGATTAACTGTTCTGAGCCTGTTTTTCCATCTGTCCCATTGGAGTCAGGCCAGTTTCCTGCTGACTATGGTTTACTGTGAGACTGAGTTCATATATGTGAAGTGTCTGGTCTGGTCTGCAGTAGGAACTCTGTACATTATTTTAGTAGGGGACTCAGCCCAGGAGTGGGCTACAGTGTTGCTTCTGGGGCTAGGCAGAATCAGGTTTGAGTACTTTCTTGTTTGTTTCTTTAAGAAAGTGTCTCACCAAGTGTCTGCCTGGCAAGTGCAAGGTCATGAGTTTAAACCCCGGTCCTGGAAGAAAAAAAAAAAGGCAGGGTCTCACTATTATACTAGTTCAGGTAGGTCTGTACCTCAGGATGTAGCTCAGGCTTGACCTGCTGACCCTCCTGCTTCAGCCTCTTGAGTTCTGGGATTACTAGCATCCATCATCTCTCACCCAGCACCTTTTCGTGCTTCTTAGGAGTAGCGTGAGCTCCACGTGCCACCTCCCCTCTGAGCCTCAGTTTCTTCCTCCGTGAAATGGGCTGTTCAGAGCTAATATGGTCAGGTCAGTAACTTGCTGTTCATGGGTGGGGACAGGCCCGGTCACTATGAAGCTGAACGAGCGCAGCCTGGCTTTCTATGCCACCTGTGATGCGCCAGTGGACCACGCCGGCTTCCTGTACAAGAAGGGCGGGCGACACGCAGCCTCGCACCGCCGCTGGTTTGTGCTGCGCGGCAACATGCTCTTCTACTTTGAGGGCCCGGCCAGCCGCGAGCCGCTGGGCGTCATCGTGCTGGAGGGCTGCACGGTGGAGCTGGTGGAGGCGGCAGAGGAGTTCGCCTTCGCCGTGCGCTTCACTGGAGCGCACGCACGCTGCTACGCGATGGCGGCCGAGAGCCAGGCGGCGCTGGAGGCCTGGGTGAAGGCGCTGTCGCGGGCCAGCTTCCACTACCTGCGCCTCGTGGTGCGTGAGCTGGAGCAGCAGCTGGCCGCGATGCGCGGCCCTGGCGGCGACAGCGATGGCGCCCCCACTGCCCCGCCCCGGCGGCCCAGGGAGAATGGCTGCTGCTCCGCTGTGTGGAGCACTGAGACCCCAGCTCCGGGTCCCTGCCGGCCCCCGCTGCCACCCCGCCGCCGCAGGGCCTCGACACCCGACAGGCCCCTGGACTCGGCGCCCTTCGCACAGCTGCACGAGTGGTACGGGCAGGAGGTCCGGGCGCTCAGGGGCCAGTGGCTCGGGGGCCAGGCCCTGCCGTGAAATCACCACGGCCCCAGCCTGGTACTGGGCCCCAAAGCCCTGCTCCAGGGATCACCTGTGTAGGCCATCGGGAAGTGTCCTGAGTGGCCAGGTTTCCAGGAGTCCAAGCTCTGGGAAGGTGCTGGTCCTAAGTGGGGCTTTAGAACCATATGACTTCGAAGACCTAGCCTTGAGGAGACATTCATGTCTGAGTCCATGAGGAATCTGGCGTGGAGGTCCCTAAGAAGCCTGACATGCTGGTTTCCAGGGTGCTGAGCACCAGGCCTGGACTGGCCTGAAAGGCCTCCTGCTGGTCACAGGCCTGAGCCAGCTTGACAAGAACCTGGGGCTCAGGCCCTGCCCCTCCTACCAGGGCCTCGCTGTGGGCAGGGACATGCTGGCTACACCCTCACCTGGCCTGACCTTTGGCTCCTGCCTGCACCAGACTGGCCAGCCCACTTTCCACAGTCAGTGGTGGCCTTGAGGCGGTGACCCTGCACGGGCACAGGTTTAGCATGTGGCCAGGTGACTCCCTGCTCCCCAGGGCTCCTGCGCTGCAACAGCCAAGACAGGACACTGCCCAGGCTGGCGGTCCTCTTGGGGCCGTCAGCTGCTCCCTAGCCACATCCTCTGTCACCTGCCCTTCCTGAGAATGTTCCAGGAGACTCAATGACTTTGTGCAGGTTTACTGCTCAGGAGGGGCTCAGGTGCTGCTCCAGGAGCCAAGAGAAGGCTGCAGCTTCCCAAACCCTCCTGTATCTCCTGCCAGGCCCAGCAGTCCTCCGAGGACACCCAGATCGCTGTCTGCAGCCTGGTGAAACCTCTCACTCACCACAGTGCCTGACAGCTCTTCAATCAGGATGATTTCCAGGCAGCTGGGACATTCCAGCCTCTCCTGGGTCATGTTTACAGTCCTTGGTGCTCCACACTGGGGGCCCCAGGGAACCCCTCCACTCCACCTTGGCCTTATCATGGTGACAACTCAACTCCAGGCCTACCCTTCTGATTTTGGAAGACTTGGGGTACCTGTGTGCCACCAAAGGCTCCCCAGCTCCCTGCTGGCTCGGTGGGCTGGGGCTTGGCTGAGTGTACTTTTCCGCATGTAGGGTGTACTTTATCCGCAGCACTAGGGCCAGATGTTTCCACTCCTCTTGTCCCTCCTGGGTGCCGGCTGGCAGGAATGGCACCCTGGCCCTCCAGGTTGGCTGTGTGCTGTGTTGATGCAACAGCCCCGAAGACCTGAGCTGCCCCGGCGCCGAGCATCTTCTCCCCCCAGCCCTGCCTCCTCCCTGGTGGGGGCTGCTCAGGTCTGGTACAGTCTCAGTTCTTCTGGCCTGTGCCCCTGTGTGGGTTGCTGTGGCAGCTCTTGTCCAGGGACTCAGAGGATACAGAAGCTCACAGGGCTGAGCCTTGAGGTGCCAAGGTGACCCCAGGCTTGTGCAGGCTTACTCTAACGGTACATCAGGCCTCATCTCCCAGGTGGAAGTGGAGATGGGAATGCGCCTCTCCTGCTGAGTCCAGAGTGAGGTCGCACTGCCTCTGCGGGCAGCCAAGGAGAGGGTGCAGGAGCTAAAATAAACACGCTTGTCAACCGGTGCCTGTTCGTCTTATGTTGATGCCATCAAAATGCTTGCTGAGGGGCTAGGGAGATAGCTCCGTGGCACAAGTGCTTGCCTGGCAAGTGCAAGATTGTGAGTTCGGACCCTGCTTCTGCAAAACAAGAACAAAACAAACAACCAAAACAAATCCTTGCCAAGCTCGGGTCTATAATCCCAGTGGTCTAGGAGGTTGAGGCAGGAGGATGCAAATTAGAACCCACCTTTAGTAATTTAATGACTTAAACAGATCCTGTCTCAGAAAAAAAGAGGCTGGGAATATTCAATCCCCAGTACTTCAAAAACAAAACAAAACAAACAAACAAAAGGCTGGGAATACAGTTCATTGGAAAGGCCTTGGATTCAAACCCCAGAAACGAAACAAAACAAAACTCTGGACTAATTGGTGACTAGGCCTACAGCAGACCCTCTAACGGACCCTTGCAGCTGATGGCTGATGCTGGACCAGTAGGGTCTTCAACTTTGTATGTTCCTCAGGGCTGATGCTGCCCCATTTTATAGATGAGGAAACTGAGACTCAGGTTGTGGACATTTGTAAACCTCTGGAATCCCATGGAGAGCAGTGTCTCTGGGAGAATGGGGAAAGCATGGAGAAGAGGATTTGAAAGTCAATTGCAAGGGCCAGCGAGATAGATCAGCAGTCTGAAGTGCCTGCTTAGGCAAGCTTAGGCAACCACAGGGACTGCGGTTTGGTCCCCAGCACCACACGCTGTGCCAGCCCCCCCCAGGGTATGCCAAGCTGGCATATATATAGTCAGTTGTGATCTGGGTGTGGTGGTGCACACCTGCAACCCCAGTGCTCTGGAGGCTGATGGCACCCAGCCTGAGCTCCACATTGAGACCCTGTCACAAAATGACCAAATCCTCAGTTACTCAAACGCTGTCTCGTGGGACCACAGCTGATGGGTGCTGGGGAAGTGGCTCCCTAAACAGGCTGAGTCAGGGTGCTGCCTGTGGTGTTGGGGACACAGCAGCCACAGGGCAGGGCACAGGACACTGAATGGGGAGACACTTGTTGAGAGACTGCTCCAAGATGGAGGGTCAAAGATGTGCCCTCGCCTGCCAGTGTTTGCCCTGAGCCCACTGGGAAAAAAACAGGCCAAACCGGTACCAGGGACTCACCTGCCAATGTGTGCCCATTACCTGCTGGCCCAGAAGAGGGGCTTGGGGGACACTGTGCAGTCAGAGGAATACTCTGGGAGGCCAGTGGGGGCAGGTATAAGACCGAGAGAGACACTTGGATCCGAGGTTACAATTCCCTCCTAGCGTCCATCGCCTTACACTATTATTAGTTTAGTTCACTTGGTGATGTTGCTGGATGACTTAGAGGCCCTGGCTAAACTTTGGCTGCCAAAGATAATTTTGTCCTATAAGATGGGAGTATAAGGATCTTCTTGCTTTTAAAAAGAATCACAGGGGCCCGGCGGGATGGCTCAGTGGTCTAAAGCGCCTGCTTGGGAAAGCTTGGGCGGCTTCAGGGACCACGGTTCGATCCCTGGCACCACATGCTGCTCCAGCCCTGCACGTGGGGTGGGCTGAGCCGGCCATAAAAATGAGTGAATAAACAAACAAAGGTTCTGAAACAAGAAAAAAATAAATAAATAAAATAAAAAATTCTTAAAAAAAAAAATAAAAAGAATCACAATCGGGGCTGGGGAGATAGCTCAAAATAACCGCTTGCCATGCAAGTACAAGGACCTAAATTCAATCCCGGGTCCCGCACAAAGAAAAGAATCACAATAAAGGGCTCGTTGTTTGTCTCTGTCAGGGAGTTCTGCCTATGATGCTTGGAGCTGTGGCAACCATCTTGTAGCCACAAATGAGGCCATACCTGAGTTTGGCACATACTTGAAAATGCCCTCAACTGCTGTGGCATGGATCTGGGAACCTGAGTTATGTCTCATTTGATATAACAAATGGTCCTGTTTTGAAGCTTTATGTAGAAATTGTTACTGAGAGGATTCCTTGGTGGGGTGTGGTAGTGCAGGCCTGTAATCCAGCACTCGGGAGGCTGAGGCAGGAAGATTGCTGTGAGTTTAAGGCCAGCCTGGGCTACAGAGGGAGTTCAAGACTAGCCCGAAGTACATAGTGAAACCTTGCCTCAAAAAAAAAAAAAAAAAAAGAAAAGAAAAGAAAAAAAGCTTCCTCTTCTGAAGACTGAACAAATATTGAAAGAACACCGTGTCCCTATGTGGCCCTACTCCTTGGATACTCCTATACTGGGCTTTGCCTGCGCTGTGGCGAGGTCTGGGGCCAGCTGACCCCTCCCCCACCCTCCTCTACTGCCAACCTGCCCTGGTGTCTATGCTCTTGGCACCCATGCAGCTTTAAGTTTATCTGTGGGTGTTTGCATTTTTATTTTTGTCTTTTTGACACAGGGTCTTGCTATGCAGCTCAGGCTGGCCTTGAGCTCACTTTTGTAGCCCAGGCTGGTCTCGAACTGACACTAATCCTCCTGCCTCAGCCTCCCAAGTGCTGGGATTACAAGCTTGTGCCACCACACCTGGCTTGATGTTTGCATTTTTAGATGAGGGCCTTAAAGCAAGGGAAGGACCGGCTGACTCTGGTCATGCGTCGGTGGCCTTCCAGGTAGATCCTGTACAGTGCTCTGCAGCCGACTCCCACCAGGAGCAGAGGCCACACTGCTGGGGGCTCAAGGGAGCACAGGGAAGAGGGTGCTTTGTGGGTGCTGACTTGGGTTCAGATGAAGAGTGCTCTGGACATGGTGGGGGTGGTCATGAGTTACAGATAGACTTAGTACCAGAGCACTTTTGAGCACACTGGGAGACCCAGCACTCCGGAAGAGGCTGAGGCAGGAGGATTGTTACAAGTTGGAGATCAGCCTGGATTGCAGAGTGTGTTCAAGACCAGCGTAAGCTGAATAAACTTTTTTTTTTTTTTTTTTTTTTTTTTTTTTTTTTTTTTTTTTTTTTTTTTTTTTTTTTTTTTTTTTTTTTTAGTACAGGGTCTACAGGGTCTCACTACACAGATCAGACTTGTAGTGATTTTCCTGTTTTCAGCCTCCCAAGGGCTGGGATTACAGTCACATGCCACCATGCCCAGTCTCAATCAGGGCCAGCATGGAGATTGAACCCTAGTCCCCGTGTCTTGCCTAAGCAAGTGCTTCCGTCTGCTGAGCTATCTGGCCAGCACTAGACTTTGTTTTTTTTTTTTCAGCCCTAGACTTTGTGTTCAAAAGAACAAAAGCAAAAACACAAGAGAAGATGGGCCCGAGGAAGTTGCTCAGCACAGTCAAGGTTGGGACCAATAACCTCATCCTCTCCCCCTACAGGGCCTCCCTTAGCTGCCCAGGCAAGAGGCAACCCAAACTCATATGCCACGCCCACCTCTGTCACTGGGCTGAGTTCTTTTGACCTCACAGTTCCTGGCTAAGCCAAGACGCGCTGTTGGCAGTGAGCACGTGTCTCTCTCCTCTTGCCTGGGCAGGGTTTGCCCTTCTTTATTCTCCAGGGTGAGAGGCTGAACCAGAGTGGGTTTTTCCACAGGGCAGCCTAGACCTGACCTCACCTGAGGGATCACCAGGACGGTGACTCTAGAGCAGGGGCCCCGAGTCCTGCTTCCTAGGGCTCCGCTTCCACACTGTGGCGTGTCTTCTGTCCTTTTACTTGACCCCCACTCGCTCTGCAGAACATGTTTCTTTCCCTACCTTTCATAAACATAAAACCTTGCTACCTTATGTGCACACTTTGTCCAGTTCTTTGTTCAAGATAATAAGAACCACGAACATAGAAATCCCTCCTTTGGGGAGAGACGTCAGCCCCCCAGAACTTGGTAACAGTGCCTACCCATTGTTCCTCCTCCAGGAAGCCTTCTCAGCCCCTGTATTTCCACCATGTGATCCCCCTACCCCAAAGTGTGCTATACCCGGCTGACTTCCAAGAAGCTGGGAACAATCCTTTTGTAGTTCAGGTGATACAGATACTTTTGGATCCTTCCACCCGCTAGTGAGGGGGTGGGGAGGCCCCTTCCCGCCCTCCAGGTACAGCTGGGACACACTGGAGCTGTAGGGGTGCTGGAGCCTAGCGCTAAGCCCCATTCCCACAGCCCCACCTGCCATAGCTCTGCAGCACCCTGCTGGCCTGAGAGCCATAGTTTCCTAGCTAAGATGAGGTCACTTGAGTCCCACAGCAAGGACATGTGGGAAAAAGAGGGGCAACTGGAAGGTCTTTGGCCAGAGAGGCATCTATCTTGGGATACCATGTGGCTTTGGCTCAGGGGTGAGTAATGCTGAATGTCACTGCAGGCTCTGTGGGCATTATTGGTCATGAACATGTGCGTGTGCACGCACACACACCCCTGGAGCCTGACACACAGGACTGGGTGGCCCTGGGCCCCTCCTGGTGACCAGAGGAGCATGGCACCTGTGTGGCAGGCTCTGTGCAGTCTTTTACTCTCCACATGCTCCAAGCATAGGTTCTCGGAAGGCTGCTCTGAGTTGGTGGCCACAACACCCGTCTTGTGATTAATGAAGCCAAGGCCTGCCCGAGTTACACACCTGGGAAAAGGGAAGCTACACTGAGAAGGGTTTTTTGTGTGTGTGGAGGCTGGCTCAGGCTGCCTTAAGGGCGGATCAAACCATTATCTCCTGGGCATGACTGGGAATGCCTGTGCAGGTGCTTAAACCACTGAGCTAACCGGAAAGCCCCTATGTTGCTATGGCAACTTCCCAGCAGCAGGCTGGGCCACCAAGGCTCTCATGCGCCCCAACTCATAAACCAGCTGGAGCAGCAGCCGGAGC
Source organism: Myocastor coypus (assembly GCA_004027025.1). NCBI lineage: Eukaryota > Metazoa > Chordata > Mammalia > Rodentia > Myocastoridae > Myocastor > Myocastor coypus. The sequence continues at coordinate 32,646 of PVJA010011289.1, forward strand.
CCAAAGTCTAGTTGCCAACCAGATGCCAGGGCCAAGCAGGAAAGTGGGCAAGAGATGGCATGTCCCTCTTCTATAAGAGATCATTCCTCAGCTGGTTATTGTCACATTAGAATGTGACCTACTGTGGGCCCGGCGGGATGGCTCAGTAGTCTAAAGCG
>PVJA010011289.1:32903-55217 GCA_004027025.1 Myocastor coypus
TTTTTTTTTTTTTTTGTCTTTTAGAGACAGGGTCTCGCTATGCAGTTGAGGCTGGTCCTGAGCTCACTTTTGGAGCCCAGGCTGGTCTCGAACTCGCACCAATCCTCCTGCCTCAGCCTCCCTAGTGCTGGGATTACAGGTGTGCGCCACCACACCCAGCTTGAGTAATAATCTTGCGGAGTTCCCTAGGACAACACTACCTCAGCCTCTCAAGTAACTTGGGTCACAGCCATGTGCCACAAGTAGTTTCTGGAAATACCATTTTGTGGAAAACACCTCTGAAGGCCAGATTCAATCCCCACTTTGCACCCCCAGCTCTGGAACAAAGGAGCAGGACACCCAGAATTATTATACAATTCTGTATTTAGCGACTCATTTACAGAATGTTTTTTCTTTTTAATTTTAAACAAAGTTCATCAATCTCTCATAGAAACAGTTTTGTGGGTTTTTCTTTTTCTTTTTCTTTTTTTTTTTTTTAAACCGTTGCAGGACGTGAACCAGACAAAGGCATTCACAGGTCCGGCAGCTTTAAGTACAACAGGATTTCTGTGTTCAAAAGACTAGACTAAGTGCTTGATCAAATCCTGTCACACTAAAGCCAAAGTGAGTTCTTGAAGAACTGGTGTCCCATGGAAGCCTGAATTGCAATACTGCATTGGTTTCCAGAGTAAAAAGTGGTGTGTTTTCCCCCTGGGTGTCTAACTGCATCAGAATGGTGGTGGCTACGAGGTTTTTTTTTTTTTTTTTTTGTTCCAGACTGGTCTACTCTGAAACTTGGTTACTGTTTCCTATTGTCACAATATAAAAATACCTTCATCTGGATAAAAATGTCTACAGTGGAAAACTCTTCAATGCATAGCCTGGGTGTATGGAATAGAAGGTTATCCTTTGGGGAGTAATGGACAGTGACTGCTTGGTGTACTGACCGCAGCCTGGCCAGGTGCACAAGAGTGGGGATTTCTGGAATGGTCCATATCCATCCCTTGCTGGTCAAGCTTCCACGTGTTCATGGCATCCGTCTCCCTTTGTTCCTCGTCCCCTGACGTCAATTATAGTCACCTTTTCACTTTCCTACTGGGGAGTCACCCAATTTCACCTTCCCACAGAATTTGAAAAGAAGGAATAAAAACAAGAGTGCCCCAACAAACAATAGGGCGGCCATTCCATCGAAATGGGGTCCTCTTCCCCTAGAGGCTGTGATGGAGACAGATGCTGGAAGAAGGGCTCCTTGGAGCTGGGGAGTTTAGTCTTGGCCCCCAGAAGGCCGTGTGTTGGACAGGAAGCTGAGCACTGTGATGGTGGACATGCTGTAGCTGACGGGCTGGGCCTTGCAGACTTTCATGTGGACTCGGAGGTGCAGATGCCTTCCAGAGATGCCACAAGGTAAAACTTAAGACAGAAGATGGCGAAAAGAAGAGCAGAGGCCTTGAGTTTGAGGAGTTTACCTTTTGGTGCTGGTTGTTCAGCTCCAGCGCTTGTAGGGTGAGCCACACGGTTCCTTCCTGCCGACACACAAAGAAAGATGGCAGCCGTGGTCTTCTCTGAAATGGTCATATTCACCCCCTGGGGAAAACTTGCTGGGGTGGTCACGGTTCAGCTGGAAAAATGCGGTCACTCTGGCTCAAGCATCGCTGACCCCTGCCCCGTACCCAGCTGTCCTGGGTCTTGTCCTCAGACCGCTGAGATAAGATGCCTGATCTCCGTGGCCAGTTTTCTGAGCTGGGCAGTGAGAGCAGTTTGTGCTGTACAGTGCTGCATCTCCCATGGGATGGCCTGGCCCCCTCTGTGACACCGACTGCAGAACAAGACAGTCTGGGTTATGAAGGTTGCAGAGAGACGACCAGAATGGAACACATCCTCAACGGCATTGCGGTTTTCTTTAGAGTCTTTTGGACTTTCCGGCACGGTTTCTGGGGGGGGGGCAGTAGCGATGCACTGTGTCTCACAGACAGGTGTGGGGAAAAACAAACCGTGGTTTCAAAGGTTACCTAAATTTGGTCAGTCTTACAGTGTTTTGTGATGGCTTTGAACCATTATCTTCTTTTAATCTCATCTAGTGGCAAAAAAAAAAGGAAAAAATCACACAACTTCAGTGTATACTTAGCAACAGCTGTGACAGCCTCCTGATTTCATAACGCTCTGTAATATCAAAACAGCATTGGCTGGGAATAAATTCCAAAGGATCCTTTATTAAAATATCTAAAAGAGGTCTATAAATATTTCTTTATTTTTCTAAAAGAGTTTTAGAGTTTTGGGGTGAAAATGTGGTGCCATTTTGTTCCTGCCTCTTGCAGAGGGGTGAGGGTGGGAAGAGGGGCAGGATTCCTGGTGCCCCTGGGCAGAGGATGCCAGGGGAAGGGGCGATGCATCTGCTTCACCTCCTTACAACTTTGTAGCACTAGGGTTACAACAAAAAACGTAAACGGCATAACATTGCTGTCCACATTCAGATGGGGAGATCTGTCCAGGAGAGTGGGTGTCAGGAGGAGGGTGGCCATCGGGTGCACCCTGGCCCCCTCACTCCATCTTTAGAACTCCCACTCCAGGGCCTCCTCCCGGTTGGCAGCCCTCTCCAGTCGGTAGATGATACTGTTCAGGTTGGCCATCTTTTCGTGCCGCCGCTGAAGGTTGGGGTTCGCCTTGGTGCTGGGATGCAAGGCCCCGGCTGAGTCAGCAGTGGGGCTGGCGCTCGGCACTTTGGCAGGGGGGGCGCCAGGCAGGGGTGGAGAGATGGGGGCTGAGGAAGAGGGGACAGGTGACACAGACATCAGGAGGCCTGGTGAGGACGCTGCGGAGGGTGAGTTCAGCGTGACCTCCAGGCTGCAGCGTGAGGACTCCGAAGCTGACTTAAAACTTAGAGGGTCCGAGTGGAGCCGCGCTCTGGCCTTGCTCTCCTGGGCTGGGTGTATCGAGGGGCAGTCTGGGGTGGCCCTGCCCGGGAGGGGCCCGGTGCCTGCCTCAGGGAGCTCTTCACCGCCTGGAGGCCCAGGTTGCTCCTCTTTGGGAGGCCCTTGGCCCCTGTCCGGCCCCGCTAAGTCCCGGGGCGGGCTGCCCCCCTCCTCCTCCTCCTCGGCACCCTCCTCAGTCTGCTCCTGCTTGATCTGCACGTGAGCCCTTTCTGGGGCAGCCAGTGCCGTGCCACCACCTGCACAGCCCTCCTGAAGCTCCAGCTCCTTCACAGTGGGCTTCTGGTCCTCAGCCTCTGAGTCTGGGCTCCGTGGAGTGGGATCCGGGTGGGAGTGGCCTGGTGGCAGGACGCCAGGACCCACACTGGGGTCGAGGTCTGGCTCATCCTGGGTTCCTTCTACCAACATCTCCCGGCGCATCCGGGACCTGGAGAAGAGAATGACGGTGAGCCTGGAGCTGGCGCAGTGGGGGTGGGGGTATCCCTACAAATACTGGACTCTGTCTGCAGGGGTGACATTCTGACTCTATCCCTACCTCAGGGATATCCCACTACCCTGGGGTATGTGCAGAGCAGCTTATGGAAATGTTAGCCCTTCAAATCCTTACGATAACTCTTACGAAGGGGATGCCACCAGGGTCCCTCATGGCCATGGGTAGGGCTGGGTCTGTGAGATGCCCACCCAGCTTTGGGACCCGGTGCCCACCTGTAGTTGTGGAACCAGTTGATGACCGTGTTGGTTTTGAGGTTGAGCTGGAAGGACAGCAGCTCGATGGTCTGCTGAGAAGGGTAGGGCTCTAGCTGGTAGGCTTTACGCAGTGCCTCCTTCTCCTCAGGCGCCAGCACCACGCGGGGCTTCTTGATCTGTAGGAGGCTCAGGTCCTGTGGCTGCAGGCTGGGGCTGGGGCACTCGGAGCGTGCAGCTGGTGATTCACTGTCCGAGCCGGTGCTGATCAGGCCATAGCGGCGCTTCAGATAGGCTGTGCCAGGAGGAAGCGAGGCTGGAAGGGGGGTGGTCCTGCCTACACCAGCTCCCAGGGAGAGCAGGGTCCGATGGTTGTGCACCCACAGAGCAGGGGCTCATGTCGCCACGGCAACCGGCCCCTCTCATTTCCTACAACCTCCCAGCCCCTCTGCCCTGCAGCTCTATTCCTGGGTCTGAAGGCCAACCTGCGCTGAGGGCTTGGCAGGGCACCTTGCCTGCAGGAAGTGGTCAAAACAAGGGTGGTCTGTGGCGTTCTCTTGACTGTCAGAGGTGCCCCTGAGTTTCACAGCAGTCTTTGGTGAGGAGCAGGGTGATGGGCATTAAAGGAAACCATTTGTTATACATCTTCATGCCAAATCACCAAAATGTAAGAAAGAAGCACTGCTGTAACTTGGGTCTGGGCTGTGTTCCAAATGTCCATGAAACTTTTGTTTGTTTAGACAGTCTTGCTGTTCAGGATGGCCTTGAACTCACAATCCCCCCGCCTCTGCGTCTCTAGTGCTGAGATAGCAGGTGTGCATGGCCATACCCCATTACAGCCCGGTGTGTGAAAGGCACTCTGTGGAGGGGGTGGAGCTTTTAAGCAGGAGGCCTGTGGGGGGCGTGCCTTGGGAGGCCCTTGGGCCTCTGGTGGCTTCCCTTCCTGTTTGCTAGGTCAGCGCTTCCAATGTTGGGTAGAGTATGGATTATGGCCAAAGGGGTGGTTGTACAACAGAGCTGAGGCACTGCATAAGTGTTTGGGGAAGTACAAAGACGAGGAAAAAGTGGCAAAAGCCTGGAGGAGCAGCTTGGCATGGTGGCACATGCCTATGATCCCAGCACTCTTAGAGGCTGAGGCAGGAAGATTCAAGGTTCAAGCAAAGCCTAGGCAATTAGTGATGGAGACCTTGTCACTGGAGAGGCTGAGGTAGGACGATCATGAGTTTAAGGTCAGTGTGTGCTACACAGTAAGACCCTGTCTCAAAATAAAAAAAGGCTGGGGATGTAGCTCAGTGCAAAGGCCCTGAGTTCAGTTTCCCCAGAAGACCGGAACAGCCAGGAGTGTATGAAAAGAAACGGACGGAGAAGAGGTGTCGAGTTCCTGTGGCAGATGTGCCTACTTTAATTGTGCTCAGTTACGCCGTTTTTGGGGGTCCCTAGTTCATGCAGTCTCAAACCAGGCCAAGATCAAGTTTAGTTGGACCCAAGGGGACACTCCGAGGCCAGGCCAGAGTCTAGTGCCGGGCCCGTCCCTGTCCACTCTTACCTTTCTTTTCAAGCTTCTTCATATCCCTCAGCTTCTCCACGTTATGTGGGTCATTGAGCCACAGCTGCATACGGACAAAGGGCTCTCGCCCCTTCAGGCTCAGCTTGTGCCAGGGCTTGGGCCGGGACAGCAGGTCAGACACGGAGCCTTGTGTCAGGCCCAGGATGCTCTCCCCAAACAGTCGCTGCCCTGGGGATGAGGGGTGGGGGCAGCCTGTTACACTGGGCTGGGCTGCGAAACCACAGCAATCTTCCTGCCTTAGCCTCCCAAGTGCCAAGATTCTAGGCATGTGCCACCACACCCAGCTATTTTTTTTTTTTTGTTTTGTTTTGTTTTGGGGGAGGGACTGGGGATTGAACTCAGGTCCTTGCGTTTGCCAGGCAAGTGCTTATTCTACTGAGCTATCTCCCCAGCCCCCAGCTTTAAAACAAAAAACTTTATTTTAAGACAGTGTCTCATTGTGTAGTTTAGGTTGGCCTTAAACTTGAGGTGATCTCTGTGCCTGGTCTTCTGAGTGTTGGTATTACAGGCATGTGCCACCGTGCCTGGTACATCTTATTTTATTATTTTATGTTTTGTCTTTTTGAGACAGGTTCTTGCCATGTAGTTCATGCTGGCCTTGAGCTCACTTTGTAGCTCAATCTGGTCTCAAACTCTCAACCATCTTCCTGTCTCAGCCTCCTGAGTTCTGCGATTACAGGCATATACCACCACTCCTGGCAGTTTGGTATATTTTAAAACAATGAATATGTCTTGGTTTTGAGACATGGTGGAACTACGTAGCTCAGGCTGGCCTTAAACTCTATGTAAAGCAGACTGATCTTGAGCTTATGTGACCCTTCTGCCTCAGCCTCCTGAGTGCTACGATCACAATAGTATGCCACCACACCCAGTGAACATGTCTTATTTTTTATAAAAGAAGTTACAGTGCTTGAACCACAGCAGCCACTGAAGAGCAGTAGCCGTGGCCCTCCGCTATCCCATGGCCATGGGCCTCAACAAGGGCCACAAGGTGACTAAGAACGTGAGCAAACAGGCACAGTCGCCACCCCCGATGCCTTACCAAACACACCACGTTCATGTGGGCCATGATCCAGGAGGTATGTGGCTTTGCCCCCTATGAGTGGTGCGGCATGGAGCTGCTCAAGGTCTCCAAGGACAAACGCGCTCTCAAATTCATCAAGAAAAGGGTGGGGACGCACATCTGTGCCAAGAGGAAGCATGAGGAGCTGAGCAACGTGCTGGCCACCATGAGGAAGGCAGCTGCTGAGAAGGACTGAGCCCCTCTGGAATAAAGCTTTGCAGAAAGGTTAAAAAAAAAGAAATTATAGTGAAAAACTGGGGCTTGCATACAACTCTTCAAGAGAGAGGCCTAATTGGCATCTGTGTCTCAGAAGAGTTTGTGATAAGAAAAATAAAAAAGAGAGAGCGAGAGCCCTGCAGCGGATTTCTCTGCATGTCCCCGCAGGACAAGCCTGAGGCTTTGAGAACTGTGGGATGAGAGGTCCAGCTGCATCACACCCGCCTTCTACTCCTATTATGGAGACCGAGGTCAGGGCCAGAGTCACAGACCTTGCATAGACCGTGCATGCCCTGGGCCGCAGCATCACCTGGCTGGACCCTGGGGGCACCATGGGGACTCTTTTTGAGATAAGCAGGAGGCACCTGGGGGTGGGGGGAGAGGAAGCACCCCTGCGCCCATAGGCCCGTACCTAGGTTGTTGTCCGTGAGCACCTCCTTGACCCTCTTGGTGATGGAGTACGTGTCCAGCTCCGGGGACATGGCCACAATCTCCTGGATACCTGCTGTGGCCTGGCTGCCCGAGCACATCTTCCCGCCTAGCCCGGAGCCAGCGCGGGCCTCGGGCTGCTGGTTCTCTTTGCTGCTCTCCAGTGACAGGCTCAAAGGCTCCTGGGAGTTCTTCTCAGGCTCCGGGGGGCTTGGGGGTGGCGATGGTGAGGCCTGGGGCTCCGCGGGACTGGCTGTGGGCCACACAAAGAGGCAGAGAGTGGTCAGCACCACCTGGCTGGGGCACACACAGCAGGCAGCTGGGCAGAGCCAACAGTTGGCACCAACCCATTCTGCAACCGCCTTGGTGATATCCTGGGAAGAGACAATCTGAGGACGCTCATGCAAGCTCCACGCATGCATCCATGAACTGCTTATTAGCTATGGAGTAGGGACAGCGACCTTGAGTAGAGCTCGTGTACAGAACACATCTAATATAAGGACACTACCAGACAGTGGGCCATGGAACCCTACTGAATCGTGGCACCTCTACAGATTTCTTGGGAAATACAGACGGACTCTACATCCTCAGGTTCTACTGCCAGAGATACAAACACCCATGATCAAAAATATTTTTTAAAACTGTGTCAGCCAGGCATGGTGGTGCCTATCTATAACCCCAGAATTTGGGAGGCTGAGACAGGAGGGTCACCATGAGTTCAAGGCCAGCCTGAACTACACAGCGAGACTGTCCCAAAATAACGATAACAAAAATTGTGTCTGTACTGGACAAATGACTTTTTTTGCTTCTCCCCATCCCCTGAACAACATAGCACAACCACTGACAAAGCATTTACCTGGCAGCAGGCATCCTGAGTCACCTAGATGTGAGTTCAAGTGGCAGGAGGATGTACTGGGTTACAGAAACGCTGTACAGGAGCGCCTGTGCAGTGCTGTCCCCAGAGCCAGCGCCCTGCTGAACCCGAGGGAAGCTGCACTTCCCGAGCAATAGGGGTGAAGGGGCGTCATGTGGCCGGCCAGTCCCCGAGGGCACCAGTGTGCAAAAAGGACCAGGAGGAGAGTGTGGCTGTCACGAACAGGGAGCCTGTCTTTCGGTTTTGAGGCTTTAGCCAAATGAGGTGAAGCGACACAAGGAAGTTCGTGGTTGGGGATGATCTACACATGCAACCAACAGAAATTAACGAAGTCAAACCTGGCAGCGCCCAGCCCGCCCTGCCCTTCCCTGCCTCAGGTGGCAAAGACAACAAAGGTGTGCTCTTGCCTGTGTGTGCCAACTGCTAAAGTCCACACTAGTACCTGGGACTTGGGCTTTTGTCATGTGACTTTAGGTTTTCTGTCACGTCACCCCCTGCCAACCTGGCTCACTTCTGCGACGCTAAAACATGATTTTATTCTATGGATTGAGCCCCACTTTACAGGTTGGGAAACTGAGGCTGGGCTCAGGTCCTGAGACTCTAGGTCTTGCCCTTCCTTGGTCTCAGTGGGCAAGTCAGGTGGCCTCCCTTGTAGCCACCGGCCTCATCCCAGTATGGGGCCTGGCAGGGCTGCCTGAGAGAGCCCAGAGAGCACTGGCCATGGGTCATCAGGGCGGGGCATGCCATCCTGCCACGGCCCCTCCCATTCTGCGACTTCGGGCAGCCTCTGGGTCTCGGTGTCTTCACCCCTGTAAAGCTTCCTTCCCCTCCCACCATTGATGAATGGGGAACAGAGGTGCTGAGGATTGTGGGGCTGCACAACAGATCTTCACAGAAAAGAGCTGGGGTCGATCCCCAAACCCAGGTGCAATTTTTTTTTTAACTTTATTTATTTATGTTATGGTCAGTGTAGGTGGGGCTGGTGCAGCAAGTGGTGCCTGGGATCGAACTGCGGTCCCTATAGTTGCCTAAGCAGGCACTTTAGACCGCTGGCTATCTTTTTTTATTTGTATTTATTATTTTTATTCTTGTTTCAGAACCTTTGTTTATTCACTCATTTTTATGGCCGGCTCAGCCCGCCCCGAGGGCAGGGCTGGCACAGGATGTGGTGCCCGGGATTGAACCGCGGTCCCTGAAGCCGCCCAAGCTTCCCCAAGCAGGCTCTCTAGACCACCGAGCCATCCCGCCGGGCCCCCCGCTGGCTATCTTGAAGGCCCCCAGGCACAATATTTTCTCTATCTGCCCCAGGGAATTCTGGTACCCTTAGAGGCCTAAAGCCAGGGCTATGAGTATCAGACACTGGAGCAGGAAGCATCCCTCTGGTGGAGAGAATGATCAAACAGGACCCCCACAGGCAGCAGGACCAGAGCCAGGGCAGTACGGACAGACAGAGGGACGTGTGTGAGACGCCAGACACGGTGCCGGCGTCCACCGACAGGCTCTGCAAAGCCTGGGGCTGCAGTACTCACCCTGGGAGGTGCTGGGCTGCTGGCCCCCGGCCTGGCCGAGCTGGTCTGAGAGCCACAGCTGCATGCGGATGAAGGGCTCCCGCCCCTTCTGCGTCAGCTTGCTCCAAGGCTTCGGCCGGGACAGCATGTCACTCACACTGCCCTGGGACAGGCCTAGCACCTGGGACAAATAGGATAGGTGGGTGGTCCCTGAGCCTTGGCTTTCAGCTAACTGCCCCTCCCACTCCAGGAGCCTGTCTTGTGCTGTGCTGTGTCGCCAGCCCCAGACCTTACAGTGGGCTGGGCCCTCCTTCAGGAAGTCACCCTGCCTGCCCCTTGGGTCCCTTCTCCCTCCTCTGAGCTTCCTGATGCTCTCTCGGGCTGTTCCCCTGCTATGACCTTTAATAGAAAGCTAGGGACAGTGGCTCAAGCCTATAAGCCTGATGTTCCAAGAGGCTGAGGCTGGGGGATCACAAGTTCAAGTGCATGTGGTACAGAACCCACTGAAGGCCCAAGGGTGGGGGCCCCTGAGTCCTTCGGTGGCTGGGTAGGGTGGGGGCACAGAGGCGCCAGAGCAGGTCCTGCCCCTCACCTTCTCACCAAAGATGCGCTGGCAGATGCCGTTCTTGGCCAGCTTCTCCTTGACCTGGCGCGTGAGCTCCAGCGTGTCCACCTCGCGGTACATGTACAGCTCGTACTGCTCAGGCGTGAGCGGTGGCACCGTGGGCTTGAGCGCGCGCGGCACGTAAGCCGGGTAGAAGGCCAGCCGCCCGCTGCCTGTGTCGCCGCCCTCTGCCTTCAGCTCGCCCACCCGGGGCGCCTCATCCTCCGCGGCAGGCGCCTCATCCTCGGGGGCCGCGGGGGCTTCATCAGTGCGGGGCCAGGCGCGCCCATTGGGCTGGCCCGAGTAGCTGGAGGAGGAGGAGGACAGCGAAGGCGACACAGAGGTGTAGGGCCGGCTGAGCAGCCCGCGGTCTGAGGCCCAGTGGTGGTCGAAGTAGCCAGCGTCGCCGATCTCGGACTTGACCTTGCGGATGATGCTCTGCACGAAGGCGGCCGGGGATAGCACAGTGAGCGGCGTCTGCGTGGCGCTGCTGCTGGTGCCCCCGCCTCCCGTGCCATCCTCCTGCTTGACGAAGGCGGGCGCTGTGCCCTGGGTCCCCGCCACCAGCGTGGGCCTGGGCTCGGGGGGCGACGGCGGCACCGAGCGGCCGCGGGGTGCGGCCTCCATCTCCAGCAGCGCCTGCTGCTGCGCCTGCATCTCTCGGCGTGCCTGCTCAAGGATGTTCTTGATGGCGTCCTCTGAGGTGCTGGCGGGTGCTGCGCCGTTGGCCACGCTTGGGGGCGCCCCGGAGTTCTTGGGCTCCCCTGCAGAGACAAGGACAGGGCGGAGAGGTTCCTAACGGCAGTGTTCAGGTCTGCAGGATGTGGGGATTGCCTGGCACAGCAGCGCATGCCTAGGTCCCCAGCACTCGGGGAGGACGAGGCAGATGGATTGGCAGAGCTTAAGGCCACCCTGGGCTACACAGTGAATCCAACTCCAGCCTGAACTACTTAAGAAGACCCTATCTAATAAAACAAAACAAAACACCCAAACCAAACCAACAAACTCAACCAACCAACCAAAACAACAAAAACAAAAAAGTCCAAACAAAGGGAAAAAATGGGTATTGTAAATTATGGTTCCTCTTCGTGCCTATCATATATGCTACGATGTAACTATGCAAACGTTCAAAGACTGCAACGCATAACAGATGCACCGTCATTTGTTCTACAGCAAATGGTGGCACAAATCCAATGCCCATGGAGAGAAGAATGGATAATTTAAAAATAGCAAAAAAAAAAAAAAAAAAAAAAAGAGAGAGAGCGCACGCCAGCCAGGCAGAGGAATGCTATACAGCAGTGAAAAAGGAAACCAACCCATAAAACCACCCGTGCTTGATGATGACACATGGTCATGACCAGCATTTCTTCTATAAAGCTCCAAAAAATCAGAATAAACAGAGACTTAGTGAACAACATCTACATCTCTATCTATCTATCTATCTATCTATCTATCTATTTTTTAACAAATAGACACAAAGGAGAAATGGAAAACATTGAGCATGACAGTATCTACAGGAGAACAGGCAGGGCTGGCAAAAGCCAGAAAAATGAAGACCTCGGCATGTTTCTCAATTTTGGGTTGGGCTGTAGGCTTTCAGAGGTTCACTCTGTTATATGAATACATGAACAAACGAATGAAGAAATGGACATATAAACACACATACAGCAGAAGGCCATGCAGAAAGTTATCTTAGCAGTGTCGCCAACCCAGGACAGATGAATCTGTGCCTGAGGAAACAGTTGTTAACCATGTGGGCAACTGTGGGCCGGCCTGTCCTCCTGGTCCCCCCCCCCCTGCCCTAGGCATGGTGGGTCCGTGCGAACCTTCTATGTTGTTTCTGTGCAGTTTCCATCCTGGGGGAGGGGGTCCCCACATACCCGTTAAATTATGGTTTTATTTACGTCTATGGCTTTCCAACTAAAACAGCAGCCATGGAACATTATTTAGTCATAAAAAAGAATGCAGCTCTGATCCACGCTATGGCCTAGAAAACTCCTGAAAACAAGGTACAAAGGGAAAGCAGCCCGCACAGGGCACTGGAACCAGGAGTTCACTTCCCTGCAGGTAATCCACAAAAAAGGGGCTATGCTAGGGCCCAGGGAGGGGGAGTGACTGATCATGGGACGGGGTATCTTTTGGGGACGAGAAAGTGTTCTGGAATTAAGAAATGGTGATTGTGTAACACCGCGACTGTGTTCAGTGTCACTGAATTGCAAACTTTCATTTTCTTGAGACAGGGTCTTGCTATGTAGCCTAGGCTGGCCTCTGGCAACCCTCCTGCCTCAGCCTCTCAAGTTCTGGGATGGAAGGTGTGTGCTGCCACAGCCGGACATCAACTCGTTAGCTTTTGCCGGGCACAGAGGCACAAACTCATGCTCCTTGCACTTGGGAGGCTGAGGGGGGAGGAGCCCAGGCTCAAGTCTCACCTGGGCCTGTCAGCAAGCCCTTGTCTCAAAAAGAAAAGGGTAGGGACATGTCTGGGTGGTAGAGGGCCTCTGGATTTGATCTCTGTTCTCCCCGCTCCCCAGAGAGCTGTGTGTGACTTTTTTAAAAAATATTTTTTTATTTTACTTATTATTTTTTTTTTTGTTTCAGAACCTTTGTTTATTTATTCGCTCATTTTTATGGCCAACTCAGCCCACCCCGAGGGCAGAGCTGGCTCAACATGTGGTGTAGGGGATCGAACCGCGGTCCCTGCAGCCACCTAAGCTTTCCTAAGCAGGCGCTTTAGACCACTGAGCCATCCTGCCAGGCCCCTATGTGTGACTTTGAACTCGGTTTTTCTTTAGTTTTGATTTTTGGGATAAGGTCTGGTTAAGTCACCAAGTTTATGCAGGCTCTACTCAAACTTATAATTGATCCTCCTGCCTCAGCTTCCCAGAATCCTGAGATTATAGGGGTGACAGTCAGCCTCACTTAGTTTCATTTTTTTGGTGGGGGAGTAATAGGAATTGAACTTATGATCTCAAGATTGTTCGGCAGGGGCCAGTGGGATGGCTCAGTGGTCTAAAGCGCCTGCTTAGGAAAGCTTAGGCGGCAGTAGGGACCGCGGTTCAATCCCTGGCACCACATGCTGCGTCAGTTGTGCCCCCAGGGCAGGCTGAGCCGGCCATAATAAAAAAGAAAAAGATCGCTAGGCAGGCACTGTGCCGCTGAGCCACAGCCCTGGCCTTAACCTTAACTTAAAAAAAAAAAAGTTCAATAAAAAAGGACACACATACTTACTATGGTGAACACAGGCACATATGCACACATACAAATACACATACTCCAGGGGCTAGAGAGAGAGCACAGGGGCACAAGTGCCTGCATGGCTAGTGTAAGGTCCTGAGTTCAACCCCTGGTTGGGGGGTGGGGAGCATACTCCAAAGAAAGCACACACAAAAAAGGTGCACAAATTCCTAATTGTCCTTTTTTTGTGTGTGGTACGGAGGATAGAACTTGGGACCTTATACTTGCCAGGCAGGCCCTTATGCCACTGAGCCACCTCCCTGGCCCCTTGTCTGTTTAATATTTCTTCAGGCAAGTTTCCCACAACACATGCATTGTATGATCCTACTTTATACGTGGGGACAGGGTTTGGTTTGTGCCTACTGAGAACTAGCAGGAGCAATTTCTCCTATCATTTTTTAAATTACATTTTAAAAAATTAAGTTTAATTTTGTTTCTTCATGACAAAGAAAACCTTGCCTTGTCACTGGTCTTTGATCCTCCTGCCTCAGCCTCCTAAGAGCTGGGGTGACAGGTATGCAATTTCTCCTATCACTAAGAGATTCTCCCATCATAGCCTGGTGTGGTGATGAAAATCTGCAGTCCATGCACTCTGGGAAGCTGAGGCAGGAGGCTTACAAGTTTGAGCCCAGCTGGGGCAATTTAGTGCCTTAGTAAAAACCTGTTTTAACAAACGACCAAACAAACAAATACCAAAAACAATAAAAATAATGGCTGGGGATATAGCTCAGTGCATAGACTTGGGTTCAATCTCCAGAACTCAAAATATCAAACCAAGCCTAGCTAAACCAACCTTACAAAGACAAAAACAAAATAACAAACCCCTTCCATCTTTATGTATTTGGTACAGGTCTTACTATGCAGCTTGGACTCTTAATGATCCTCCTGTTTTCAGCCTCCCCAGTGCTGGGATTATAGACATACATCACCATGCCTGGTCTCCATGGCCAGCTCAGCATGCCCAGGGGTGTGGCTTGCAGGGCTGTGGTGCCAGGGATTGAATCCCAGTCCCCGACACTTGCCTAAGCAGGTGTTGAGTCCACTTTCTATGTCACTGGCCCCAAATCCTTCCATTTTATTTATTTATTTTTTTTTTAATTTTATTTTATTTTTCTTGTTTCAGAACCTTTGTTTGTTTATTCACTCATTTTTATGGCCAGCTCAGCCCGCCCCGAGGGCAGGGCTGGTGCAGCATGTGGTGCCGGGGATCGAACCGTGGTCCCTGAAGCCACCCAAGCTTTCCCAAGCAGGCACTTTAGACCACTGAGCCATCCCGCTGGGCCCCAACCCTTCCATTTTAAGTGGCTGCATAAGTGACCATATGTATGTTACATGCTGATCCCCCAGTGCTGAGCGTGTAAGTTGTTACAAGTTGGTCACTGTTTCTGTTGTGGCCGATTTTTTTTTTTTTAAATTTATTTATTTTTTATTTTTTATTTTTTAACCTTTGTTTATTCACCCATTTTTATGGCCGGCTCAACCTACCCCGTCGGCAGTGCTGGCGCAGCATGTGGTGCTGGGGATAGAACCGTGGTCCCTGAAGCCGCCCAAGCTTCCCCAAGCGGGCGCTTTAGACCACTGAGTCATCCCGCCAGGCCCCCGATTTGTTTTTTTTTTGAGACCAGTCTTGCCCTATAGTCCAGGCTGGCTTTGGGCTATGTAACCCAGACCAGTCTTGAATGTGCGGCAGTCCTCCTTCCTCAGTCTCCCGGCTGCTGGGCTTACAGGTCTGACCACTATGCCCTGCAAGTCTGACACTGTAGTAAACAGGAAGGAGGGCGGGTCCTCGGAAAACACCTGCACTCCTGGTGGTATCAAGTAGTTTGGAAATCAGGAACCTGCTCCAGTCAGCCACCAGGGGGCAGCAGAGGCTGCAAAGCCAAGTAGGAGATTGACCCCAGTGTGCCCAGTGCCAGCCAAGGTCTACTCTGTGCTGAGCTACACTGTGTCCGGGTAAGCTGGTCCCTGGGTGTGACAAGTCCCAGACAGGGCCAGGGACAGCCACACCAGCAGAGTCACTGGAAACTGCAGGTGCAAGATGACAGAGGTAGTAAGGATAACATCCATTGGAACCATCTTTATGGAGCACCTTCCTGGTGGCAGTTCACACTTGCCAGGCACAATCTCACTTCAGAAGACAGTGCTAACACTGACCCCATTTGAAGGAAGAGGAGATGGAAGCAGAGAGAGACAAGAAACTTGTCCTGATCACATGACACTCTGGCTCCACTGTACCTAGCATTGCAGATCATTATGGGAGGACCAAGAAGGGCAGCATTCCATCTAATCAGGGCTGGGGGACTTCCTGGAGGAGGTGACTTATGGGTAAGGTATGAGCAGGAGTTGGCTGGGAAAGATGTCCAGGTGAAGCTGTCTCCGGAGGTGCAGGGAATAGCCCAGGGCACTGGGGCTGGGGTAATGCATGAAAGACTTCCCACCAGAGCGTGGGAGGGGACACCAGAGTCCCAGTAGGCAGCACAGAAGGATCTGAGACCTGACGTGACCATGTGGGGGAGCTGGAGAGACCTCAGCCTCTGGAGGTTCTCTTTGCGCACAAGTCCCTGGGGGTCGGGGCCACACTCACCCCCTCTCTGTGACTCGATCTCCTTCTTGGCCTGCTCCAGGATGCTCTTGATGGCGTCGTCTGAGCCTGTCTCTGGCGTGCGGATTCTCGGGGTGATGCTGCCTAGGGGAGGCAAGGAGGCACCTGTCGCAGGGTCGGGTCCGTCCGGGAGGTGAGTGTGATGGGTTCCAGGGCCAGGGGCATGAGGCTATGACTGCCTTCACGTGGCAGGGGCATGCTCACTCCGCGTGACGAACGGAGCCTGTGCAGGCAACTTGGGCCTGAGCTCATACTCGTGACCACGGTGGTGGTAACCACCACCTGAGCTGGCCGCTCTTGGGCAGGTGCTACTGCTAAGGGCACTGTTCAGTGCTTTGTACCCACTTAATCCTTAGGACCCCTAGGAGGCTGTTGGGTGGGGACACTGAGGCACCAGGAGGCCAGGTCACCTGTCCTGGGTGCAGGCAGCAGTCATGGGCCCTCGCTGCTCACCTCGCTGCCGGACCTGGATGGTCCGCAGGGCCAGCACGTTCTGCTCATCTGACAGGAACTGTTTCATTTTGATGAAGGGCTCCTTGCCCTTTACTGTGAGCTTGCGCCAGGGCTTGGGCCTGGCCAGGATCTCACTGACAGAGCCCTGTGACAGCCCCAGGACATAGTGGCCAAACACCCGCTGCCCGATGTTGTGTTTAAGCAGCTGCTCCTTCACCTGGAAGGCGATCTCCGCTGTGTCCAGCTGCTCCTCCTCAGCCCCGGCTGCCGCTGTGCTACCAACGCCATCCGCCTGCTCAGGGACTCCGGGAGGCTCAGGGCCGGGGGCTGGGGTGGCAGGGCCCACTGGGGGCTTGGAGCTGTAGAAGGCTGGTGGGAACACCAGCAGGCCACCTGCCTCCCCCTTGAAGGCTGCTGGGGGCATCATATGCTTGGGCAGCAGTGTGTCCCCGGCCAGTCTCTCCCCAGAGGCCAAGCTGGGGAAAGGGGACAGTGAGAAAGTCCGGGGACCGTCAGGCCCGAGGCCAGGGCCCAGCAGGGGCTGTCCTGGGCTGGGAGACAATGGATCTTCAGGCCCCGGTGGAGGTGGGAGCTGCTGTGGGGAGGGGTAGGGTGGCTCGACCGCCAGCGAGTCCTTGATGGAGTCATCTTCCGATGGGTCCTCCTCTAGAACAGCAGGACAGACAGACAAGGAAAGAAAGGTGGACCATGATCCAGGGACCACAAGGGAAAGAAGAATGAGGAATAGAGGGACACAAATGTAAGAGAGTGTGAAATAGGGAGGGAGACACAAAGTCAGAGTTGGAAGCCACATGTGGGGATGGGGATGAAAGGATGGAAGGAGACAGAGGTAAGGAAAGACGGAGAGGGACACCCTCGCAGGGACAGTCCAGAGAGAGGGTGGGGGAGAAGGAGGGGACAAAGACAGGTGGATGCGGGAGGAAGGGCTATGCACATCCAGTGGCTGGAAGCAGGCAGGGACAAGTTCTCCCAAGGTCTTGCGCCTCTCCCTTCATCCTGGGCTTGTGAACTGGGGCCCAGTATGTCAGTCCTGGGGAAGGGCACCTAGACTTCCTGCTGCCTGTACATAGCCCCTTCCAGGGGGACCCACCCTGGGCCAGCTCATGCTCTTCAGGTGTCCAGATCCTTGGGGTGCCTTGGGACTGAGCTGTGTGATGCTGGAGGGGCAGGCTCACGGTGGCACTGCAGACCCAAGCCCCCTGCTGCCCCCAGCCGCTGGCCCAGAGCTCGTCCCTCCTCCTTACCAGGGCTGGTCAGGAGGCTGGGCTTCTCCAGAAGGAACTTCTGCGAGGGGAAGAAGGTCTCCTTCGCCATGAGCAGTGAGTCCTCGGGCTTGGCCATACCCTGAGGTGGCAAGATGTGGGGCTGAGAGGGTACAGCTGGCAGGAGGATGGGGGCAGCCTGCCTTTGGGGGTGAGGATGGTGGCAGGGACACTTACTTGGGGGAGGCCACAGGTGCTGGAGGCCAGCTTCATGGCTTTCAGGATGCTGTGGAGAAAGTGGGGAGACCAGAGGTCAGCCAGGCCCCAGGACTGAGGAGAGGCCTCACGGGAGGCACTGACCCCTAATCTGCTGGGGCACCTGCCAGGGCAGAGGTACGGCAGCCCCTGTATCGATTATGGATGGGAAACACTCGGGAAAAGAAAACTTCCAAAAAGTTCCAACAAGCAAAACTTGAATTTGTCTCGAGCTATGCTGAGGAACCCCTGCATCTCCTGAAGGGGCTGGGGTGTGGCACTGCCTCAGGAGCCCAGAGGAGGTACAAGGGTCTCTGCAGATGCCATGCCAGCTCCTGTAAGGGACTTTGGCACCTGAAGGTTTTGGCATCCTCGGCTGTCCTGACCACGATGCTCTGTGGATACCAAGGGGTGACCATATGGCTGACCCCCGACACTCATACGTCTGAAGGTAAGCATTGCTAAGAAGGCCACATCCCTGCAGGGAGCCACATCAGCTGACCCCAAGAGTGGCTGAGCTAGCCGGGCGTGGTGGCGCACGCCTGTAATCCCAGCACTCGGGAGGCTGAGGCAGGAGGATTGATGCGAGTTCGAGACCAGCCTGGGCTACAAAAGTGAGCTCAGGACCAGCCTGAACTGCATAGTGAGACCCTGTCTTAAAAAGACAAAAAAAAAAAAAGAGTGGCTGAGCTATCTGGGTCACACATCAGTCCCCGGTTACCACATCTGTGACAGGACAGCCACCTGGCATGACCGCTACTGGCCAGGTGTTGGTGGGGAGACAAGAACATCAGAGTGGCAGCTAGGAAGGAGGGAGGGAGGGAGGGAGGGAGGGAGGAAAAGAGGGAGGGAGGCCGGGAGGGGGGCAGAGCCTGTACCTCAGCTCTGTCTTGATCTCTTCATAGTCGGATTGTGCCTGCAGTTTTTCTTCCAGCTTCTAGAAGTGAAACCCACAGGGTGAGGCTGGCCTGGTGCTCGGAGCCTGCCCCTCCACCGGGGCACCCACCCGTCTCCTCCCCCAGGACCTGCCTCTATGGCCTCCGACTTGGCTGTGAGCTGCCGCTCCAGGTCCGCGATCTGGCTGGCCGAGGCCTCCTCCAGCTCCTGCAGCGAGTTCCGGAGGTGCTGTGCATCCTTCAGCAGCCGCAGGATCTCTCTGTCCTTGGAGGCCAGAGCGGCCTCCAGCCGAGGCCCGGAGCACAGTGCGAAGCCCACCTTATCCTGGGGGCAGAGCAGGGCTTTGAGGGGCTGCTGATGGGGGATAGGAGCTGCAGGCTGGCCTCCCTCCACATCCCAAGGAAGGTTCTGCGTGTGGATCTGGACGCTGGCACAAGGGGAGTTCACACCAGAAACTTCCATGTGCTGCGTGCTTACTGTGCCTACACCTCCTCTCTGCGTGCTGCATGGCAACAGAAACTTTGGTAAATAAAGAGCCACTGTGAAGGGAAGCAGCGGGCAGGCTTGGGGACCGGTGCCCCCCGCAGAGGGAAGGGCACGCACAAAGCTTCGAGTTTCCAGTTAGTCCAGGTACTACCCCAGGCTTTGTCCCTACTTGAGACCCTCAGGGTTAGACAAGTGACCTCGCCACAAGTGACAAGCCACATTCAGAATGGTTTCCTCCGCCTATTCGCAGACGGCCCTAAGCCCCTCCAGGTCTTAGCAAATGGCTCTTTTGTTCCAGGTGCAGATGGAGAAGTTGTTGTTTGAAGGACATCAGGTCAGGCCAATCTCACACTCAGCTCCAACTGCACTGAAGAAGTAAACACACACACACAGACACAGACACACACACACACACACACACCCCACCACCACTACCAACCAACAACCCGAGCTTTCTTCCATGGAGATAAATGCCAATTAAAACAGGAAGCGGATGTCATTAATACATTAAATTAATTAGCATTGAGCGCCACTGTTGTGCTCAGAAAAGCTCACCTCCCAAACCAGCCCAGCGCCCCGTGGCTGATTAGCACAGCACTTGCTGGGCTCCAAGGGGGTTAATTAAGAACCATTGGTGAATTCCTCTCAGGGCGTCCCTGGGAGCTCTGGCTCTCCACTGCCCTGCCCTCGCCACTCTGCACTGTGCAGCCAGCCAGGAGCACAGACAGGCACTGCCTGCTGGGATGCAGCCAGGCTGGCACACCTACAGCCACAGCACGTGCGGACAGGTGTGCCATGCTGGCTTCTTTTGTGCATGGGCACACATGCACAGACATGTCACGCAGATGAGGACACATTGCCAGGACACACACACAGGTTCAAAGAGGCTGAGAAGATGACCAAGGGCGCCAGTCTCCACTGAGCACAGGCTAGGGCCGGGCACCACTAGGGGAGCTTCACTGGATACCTCTCAGGAGGTATCCAGGAGGCACCCTAGGAGGCAGGGTTGCCTCCTTCCAGGAAAGAAGGTAAGGAAGCTGGGGCACAAATTAAGTACAACCACAATTCTGAAAGTGGAAAGCACATACAAACACACACACATGCATGCACACGCGCACACACACACACGGGCACACACACATACACACTCATGCTCACACAGAAAGAGATGCGGAGACATGGGCCTGGACAGCAGGTGGAATGACAACTTCAAGTCACCCACGGGAAGAATCATGAAGAATTGCTACAGTGGTGTGTAGCAATGTGGAAGAAAGGCGGACCAGCTTACACAGGGAACCCCAGGCTCTTTGCAGAGCAGTGATAGAGCCCATTAACAGTGGCAGAGGGGTTCAGTGGGGTACCTCTGACCCTAGTCATTTATCAAGAAATGAGAATAGGGCTGAGTATGGTGGAGCACATCTGAAATCCCTGTACTAGGGAGGCTGAGGCAGGACAATCACTGTGAGTCTGAGCACAGCCTGGACTGCATAGGGAGAGCCTGTCTCAAAAAACAAAACCATAGCAGGACCCCCAAGGGGCAGGAGGAAAATGAAAGATGTTGAAGAACCAGGCTCAATATTCAGACCACAGGACTGATGCTGGAGGTGTCTCTCCACAGCATGGGGCTGGGTGGAGGGCCCTGCTGGGCCACCCTGGCAGGTTTTGGGGACCGGGACTCAGCAGTGGTGTGAAACTTGGCAGGTTGCCTGCAGGGCCTGGGAACCAGCTGGATTTCTGGGTCTTAAAACCCATGAGGCTCACGCCCACTAGCGCCATCTTGTGGCAGCCACCAGGACGGCTCCGCTGCTGCACTGCCCTCTCCCTGCAGCCAACAAAAGATCTCTGATGGGAGGAGCTCCTGGAGGTTTGGGGTAGCAGGGTTGAGGGAGGTCTTCAGAGGAAGATACTAGACTTAGGGTTAAACATGGACTCGAGGAAGCTGGAGCTGGAAGCGTTAAGAACTGTGGCTCCATTTTCCCCGTCTAGGGGCCGGGGAGATAGCTCCATGGCACAAGTGCCTGCCTGGCAAGTGCAAGGTCGAGTTCCAACCCCAGTCCCGCCAAAAAACAAAACAAACAAACAACAACAATAATAATAATAATAAAAAGAACATTTTCCCCCTCCCTTGGTGAAACAGGTCACAGACCTTGACCATGGTGATGCCCCAGTACACAGAGATCCATGTGCGTTTGTTATTTCCCACAGATACACACAAGCTAGCGTGGAACGCGCCCTTCCTCGGACCCATCCTTACCCCACTGGGTGCCTGCGGGGAGCAGCAAGCCAGGCGGATGGAGCTGTTGACTGACGCAAGCTGCTCCCGGAGACTCTCCACCTCGCGCTGGGCGGCCTCTGCGCGCTGCGAGTCGAGGACGGGGTGCCGGAGGCGGAGGTAAGCCGGCTGCAGCCCCACTCCTCCCGCGGGCTGCACAAGGCAGCTGCCCTAGACCTGGCCCTGTGAAGACCTGCCACAGCTCCCAGGGCCCACTCGTGAGTCTGGGGAACGGGCTAGGTGCTCTGCTGCGGCAGCTTGGGGCTCCGTGATGGCACCTGAGACGGGGAGAGGAACCAAGGCATCCCCCCCACCCCCACCCCGGGCTGGAAGGAGGGGCGACAGGGTGCGGGCAACTGGCTGCTGCACTGCACACTTTAGCCCTGGCTACCCAAAGTTTTGGGGGCTCCAGACACGGTATGGGGCATCTGCAGAAATGCTTCCCAGAGCAGGAGCTGCACCAGGGCCCTGAGCAGGCCATTTCCCTTCACAATCTGTTTCCCTCTTGTGAGAAGGGGGCAGTGCTAATGCCAGAAGGGTCGTGAGCCAAAAACACCAGAACATAGTCAGGCATGGATGCAAACACATGTAAAGCCCAGCTACAGGAGGCTGAGGTAGAAGGGTCTCCAAGATAGAGCCCAGCTTGGGAAACTCAGTGAGACCCTGTCTCAAAACAGCCCTCCCCCAACAAACAAAACGAAGAGAAGACAGGGAAGTGATATAGCTCAGTGGTAGAGTGCCCAGAGTTTGATCCCAGTACTGTACAGAAAAAAGGATAGAGCCTAAGCTACAGGGAGAGTTGAAAGCCATCATGGGCTACATGGTGAATTCAAGGCCAGTCTAAACTACACAGTGAGATTTCCCCCCCCGCCCCCCCAAAAAAGAAGAACTAAAAAGTCTGGAAGGAATCACCCAAATGTTACTAACGCAGCCTGCAGTTGTGGAAAAAAATCTAAGCTCAGGTTCTCACAGCTTCCTAGCTGTGTGACCTCAGGTGAAGAGACTCTCTCTAGCTTCAGTTTCCTTATTTTTTTTTTTTTT
>PVJA010011290.1:0-55080 GCA_004027025.1 Myocastor coypus
CCCCTAGCTAACCTCATCAAAAAGAGGAAAGAAAGGACTCAAATTCAAGCAATAAGGAATGAAAAGGGTGAAATTACTACAGACCCAGCAGAGATACAGAGAATCATAAATAGTTACTTTGAGAATCTCTACTCTCACAGAATTGAAGCCACAGATGAAATGGACAGATTCCTAGAAAGGTACAAATTACCAAAACTGATTCAAGAAGATATTAGAACTCTCAATAACCCAATAACAGCCAATGAAATACAAAGTGTAATAAAAAGCCTGCCAACAAAGAAAAGTCTGGGATCTGATGGATTCACCTCTGAATTCTACAAGAAACTTAAAGAAGACATAACCCAGTACTCTTCAAACTCTTCAATGAAATTGAAAAAGAAGCAATCCTTCCAAAATCATTCCTACAGGCAAGTATTACATGATAACAAAACCGGAAAGAGATGTAATTAAAAAAGAAAACTACAGACCAATTTCTCTCATGAGCAAAGATGCAAAAATTGTCAATAAAATCCTAACCATTAGAATACAAATCATCTAGAATATTATACACCACGAGCAGGTAGGATTCATTCCAGGGATGCAACGATGGTTCAATATATGCAAATCTATAAATGCAATACACTATATCAATAGAGCCAAGACCAAAAAATCACATGATCATCTCAGTTGATGCCGAAAAGGCCTTTGACAAAGTGCAACACTCATTCATGTTCAAAGTCCTACAGAAAATTGGAATAGAGGGCCTCTACTTCAACCTGATAAAAGCCATCTACAACAATCCAACAGCTAACATAATTCTAAATGGGGAAAACTGAAGTCTTTACTCCCAAATCTGATACAGGACAAGGATGCCCCCTATTGCCACTTCTGTTCAATATAGTTCTGAAGTCATTAGCTACAGCCATTAGACAAGAAAGAGAAATGAAAGGAATAAAAATAGGTAAAGAAGTAAAACTTTCACTATTTGCAGATGACATGATAATCCACCTAAAAGACCCAAAGAACTCCACCAAAAAGCTACTGGAATTAATACAAAAATTCAGTAGCATAGCAAGTTACAAAGTCAACACACAAAAGTCAGTGGCATTCCTCTACACCGATAAAAAACACACTGAGAGAGAAAATAGAGAAACAGTACCTTTTATGATACCCCGAAGAAAATGAAATACTTAGGAATCCACCTAACTAAGGAAGTAAAAGATGTTTTCAATGAAAACTATAATACTCTGAAAAAAGAGATCTTACAAAATCTCAGAAAATGGAAAGATATTCCCTGCTCCTGGGTAGGAAGAACCAACATTGTGAAGATGGCCATACTCCCTAAATTGTTGTACAGATTTAATGCAATTCCTATCCAAATACCACCAACATACCTCACAGATCTGGAGAAGTCATCCCTACAATGTATTTGGAACCAAAAAAGACTCAGAACTGCAAAGACAATTCTGGGCAACAGAGGTATGGCAGGAGACATTACAGTTCCTGACCTAAAGTTATACTATAAAGCTACAATAATAAAATCAGCATGGTACTGGCAAAAGAATAGACCTGAAGATCAATGGAATAGATTAGAGGATGCAGAAGCAAATACAAACACACTCAGCTACCTTATTTTTGACAAAGGAGCCGAACACGTTTACTGGAAGAAAGATAGCCTCTTTAACAAACGGTGCTGGAAAAACTGACTCTCTACATGCTGAAAACTAAAATTTGAACCTAGTCTATCACCATGCATGAAAATACAGTCGAAATGGATTAAAGATCTAAATATTAAAAGAGAAACATTAAATCTCCTGGAAGGGAAAGTGGGAGGAAATCTTGAAGACATCGGAGTAGGCAAAAGTTCATGGACAGAAATCAAATTGCACGTTTAACACTTGAAAGCATCAACAAATGGGACCTCCTCCGGCTAAGAAGTTTCTGCATGTCAAAGGAAATCACTAACAAAGTGAAAAGATGACCCACAAACTTCGAAAAATTTTAACTAACAAGCATTCAGACAAAGTTCTTCTATCTAGAATCTACAAAGAACTAAAACCATTAGGGTTCCAAAATTCAAAGACCCAATCCAGAAATGCGAATGTGAGATGAACACACACTTCTCAGAGAAAGAAATACAGCAAGCCTACAAATACATGAAGAAATGCTCCACATCGCTAGCTATTTGCGAAATGCAAATCAAAACAGTACTTAGATACCATCTCACCCCAGAAAGAATGGCTATCATAAAGAAATCAACCAGCAACAAATGCTGGAGAGGCTGTGGGGAAAAGGAACCCTTCTCCACTGCTAGTGGGAATGCAGATTGGTGCAACCATTATGGAAAGCAGTGCGGAGGATCCTCACAAGACTAGAATTGGAAGTTCCGTTCAACCCAGCTATCCCCATACTGGGATTTTTCCCAGAAGAACTGAAAACATCATACCATAGCGATATCTGTGCACCTATGTTTATAGCAGCCCAATTTGTAATAGCCAAATCTTGGAAACAACCAAAATGCGCATCATTTGAAGAATGGTTTTAAAAAATGTGGTATTTTTATACAATGGAATATTACTCAGCTATAAAGAATAAGTTTGAAGACTTCATATATAAATGGATGTATATTGAACATATACTCATTAGTGAAATAAACCAGACCTATATGCGGAAATATAGCATAGTCTCCCTAATATAAGAACTTTAAAGAAGAAAACAAGAACTTAAGGGCATAACACAGCTGAATATGCTATGGATTAAACAACGATGTGACTGGAAGAAGATAAAGGAGAAAACATATCAAGAGCAAAACCATGAAATTATGTACACAGGATGAATTAGATATTGGTCTCAAGAACCTAAAAAGGTTCATCATATTGATCATAGTACCATGTAACATTGCAACTGTGCTTGGAATGCATGTCACTCTTGTCTTTTTGATGTGTACTGCTCCCAGTGTAAACTCAGTTACTGTTACACTCTTTCTCTCAAGAGTTTTAGTTGGGAATAAGAGACTGGGCCAAATGCCATAGACTTGACAGGCTACAATTTTGTATTTCCTTGAATTTCCAAATATCTGTGTCAAAATTATGTAACTGCTTATATCACATTGTATGGAAAGTTATTAGAATATCAGTGATGGTCAGAAAATATCAATTCCAAGCTAAGTCAAAGATATTTAATACTCAGAAAGCCAGTGATGATAAGCTCAAGTACCTATGTTATAGAGTAATAGTATCACAAAGCTTTTCTGCTGGAGGGTTGAGAATGTAACTTAATAGACCAAACATTGGAGAAAAAGAAGGGCTATAAGGATAGCCAATATTATGGTCCTAGCCCTTCAAGGTCAGTAAAGACTCAGGATATAAGAAAACCTGTGCTGTAATATCCTATAACTCAGAGGTGTCCCAAATTTCCTGGTCAAGGAGATTATGGGACCTTACAGGAAAGGGATAAATGCACTATAGTGCATCTAAGGATAGTCACCCAGAGAAAAACACTCTCTCAGGCTTTCACAGAAAGCAAACTGGTCAAGCAATGGCTGTGACTCATCCTGAAGGCTGACAATAACAACAGTTCTACAAAGTACTGTATATGGTCCAAACTTAATCCTGAGGGGATTTGACCTTGGAAGATACAAAAAAAGAATGTTTTTTTGTTTGTTTGTTTTTTTGTTTTGTTTTTGTTTTTGTTTTTTTGAGACAGGGTCTCACTGTGCAGTTCAGGCTGGCTTTGAGCTCACTTTTGTAGCCCAGGCTCGTCTCAAACTCACAATGATCCTCCTGCCTCAGCCTCCCAAGTGCTGAGATTACAGGCATGAGCCACCACGCCCGGCAAAATGAATGTTTTGTTATACAGGTCTTGCTGTGACTTGCGCTTGATCACCCAGAAAAAAAAAAGCTTAATTACAATGCATGAAATGCAGAGCTAGATTGATGAGATGAACTGTAGGAGGCTTGGATCAATAGCCTACAGCACTGCAAGCTTCACTGGTGGCCCACTGCAATTGCAGAACATTTGACTGTGTATGTATCTGCTTCCTCTTAGTCCAAAGAGAAGAATTTTCTTTTACTTTTTTTTTTCTTTCTTAGCAATATCAATAGGAAGGTGGGTCATGCCCACACACTGTGCTCTGTAGAACTATTGTGAGGACAGTATGCAATGTGTCAACTGTTAAAAAAAGAAAGCGTAAAAGGAAAAAAAAAAAGTAATGTTTATTGAAAGTGTTAATGTTTAATTGTTTGATCAATCTTATATACCTATATCAATCTAAACAGATCTGATGATGAAAATATGTAATATAACTGTTGTTAAATTTAAATTTAAATAATAATAATAACTTAAAAAAAGAAAAAGAAATTATTTAGGACATTGAAATGGGCAAAGATTTTTTGCATGTGATTCTTTGCTGCATGAGAACAAAGAATAGTAAAAACCAATTATAAAGGTAATTTCACCCCTAACAAATAGGACAATTATTAGAAAACTATGTACATAAAGAGAGGTTCATATCTAGAATATACAAGAACTCTAGAATTTCAATAGCAAACTAAAAATAATATAAAAATTGAAAGTAGAGACATTTCTCAAAAAAAAATGCATACAAAAACCTCAGTGATCATCAAAGACACTCAAATCAAAGCTACAGAATACCACTTCACTCCATTAGAAGAAGCTATTATATAAAAGCTAAATGCAAAAAAAAAACACTAATAAGTAAAAACTGAAGGAAGATAACATGTGCAATGGCAGATAAAGAAAAGAAAGAAAAACCATGGCTGTTCAAACTTATGATTAAGAAGTCCTGGAGGCTGGTTACTACCCAGACTAGACTTCTAAGGTCATCTTGGACATTCCATTGTCGCTGTGCTCTGCACAAATGTTAGTTGCCTTTATTTAAAAAAAAAATCACCACAAAAGGTGACACAAACTTGAGTCCTGGTCCCTCGCTTTCCTTCCTGGGCAGCATGAGTGTCACCACCTGCTCCACCACCACCTCCACGTTGGGCTCCATCCAGACCCCCAGCCAATGGTTCAGGTGGACCAGCATGGCTGCCAGCATCTGTGCTGGTGCCGGGGACCCAGGCTCCCAGATCTGCATGTCTCGCTCCACCATCCTCCAAGGCAACATTGCATCCAGAGGCCTAGCTGTGGGACTGGTTGGTGGTCTGGCCAGCATGGGCAGCATCCAGACTGAGGAGACCACGCAGGACCTGAAAGACCTCCTGACCTCCTACCTGGAGAGAGTGAGGAGCCTGGAGACAGAAAATCAGAGGCTGAAAAGCAAGATCTGGGAGCACCTGGAGAAGAAGGGGTCCCAGGTCAGAGCCTGGGGCCATTCATTCAAAACTATCAAGGAGCCAAGGGCTCGGATCTTCGCAATTCTGTGGACAATGCCTGTGTTGTCCTGCAGATTGGCAATGCTCGTCTTGCTGCAGATGACTTCAGAGTCAAGTACAGATGGAGCTGACCATGCGTCAGTCTGTGGAGAACGATATCCACGGGCTTTGCAATGTCATCGATGACACCAATATCACTCGGCTGCGGCTGGAGACGGAAATGGAGACTCTGAAGGAGGAGCTGATACTCATGAAGAAGAACCATAAGGACGAAGTAAGAGGCCTTCAAGCCCAAATTGCCAGCTCTGAATTGACTGTGGAGGTGGATGCGCTGAAATCTCAGGACCTCAGCAAGATCATCAAAGTCCAGTAAGACATGCTGGCTCAGAAAAGAACCGAGGAGAGCTGGACAAGTACTGGTCCCAGTAGCCTGAGGAGAGCGCCATAGCATTCACCTCGCAGTCTGCTGAGGTTGGAGCAGTCGAGACAACACTCACAGAGCTGAGGTACATGGCCCAGTCCTTGGAGACAACCTGGAGTCCATGAGAAATCTGAAGATAGGCATGGAGAACAGCCTGAGAGACCTGGAGGCCCGCCCCACTATGCAGATTGAGCCACTCAGTGGGGTCCTACTACACCTGGAGTCCGAGCTGGCACAGATTTGAACGAGGAGCAGTGCCAGGGCCAGGAGTACAAGGTTCTGCTGACCATCAAGGTCAAGCTGGAGGTTGAGACCGCCACGTACCGCCGCCAGCTGAGTGACGGGAAGGATTTCAATCTCGGCAATGCCCAGACAGCAGCAGCGCCTTGGTGTAGACCATCCAGAGAACCACCACCCGCAAAATCATTGACGGAATAATTGTGTCTGAGACTAATGACACCGAAGTGTTGACACACTGAAGCATTGGAGAATAGCAAGCAAATAAAAATTCAGAGATCACTGGACTAAATAAATAAATAACCACAAAAGTGATTTCAAGACAAAGAACTCATGCGTTGCCTCTTAAAAAGTGATTCCGAATTTGCACTGACTTCTTGAACTTCTCATGTTTTCCCTTAAATTTTCGATCTTTTTTTTTCATGCAGGGTCTCACTACGCTGCTCCAACTCATGATGATCCTCCTGTTTCCAGCCTCTCAAGTGCTGGGATTATAGGCATGTGGCACCACACTGGTGTCCATCCCATGCCCTGCGCGTGCGCCCATAACCGGGGCCCGCGTTGCAGGCAGGGCCAGGATAACAATTTTCAATTTTAATGTCAGCCTGATAAATCTAATTACAAGTCCTGCCTTATTCAAAGACAAACCAAGAAGCACTTGAGAAAATGGTTAATCAATCAGTGGACAATGTGTGTATCGAATTGTTAACTTCAGATGATATTACTTTCACTACCTGCCCTATGAATAATAATTAGAAAATAGGGGTTTTGTTATTTATCTCAGTGGTTTAAGTGCCTGTGCAGGCAATCCCAGTCAGGCACAGGGGACGGGGGTTCGATCCCAGACCCATCCTTAAGACAGTCTGACCCAGCCAAAAGAAGACATCATCATCATCATCATCATCATCATCATCATCATCATAATTAATAATAATAATTCCTTCTCAAATTTGGGGCCGAACAAGTAGCTCAGTGGATTCAAGCAGCTGCACGGTTCAATCCCAGGGCCTGCTATGTCAGCCTGTCCTCAGAGTGCGCTGAGATGGCAATTGAGACTGGGCATGGTGGCATGTGCCTATGATCCCAGCTCTTGGGAGGCTGCAAACAGGTGGGTCACTTTGAGTCTGATCTAATAGTGAGACCCTAAACACTCTGTAGACCCTTCCCTAAAAAAATACAAGGAAAGAAAGAAAGAAGAAGAAGAAGAAGAAGAAGAAGAAGAAGAAGAAGAAGAAGAAGAAGAAGAAGAAGAAGAAGAAGAAGAAGAAGAAGAAGAAGAAAGACAGACAGAGAATACATCTGCAGCAATAGTAGTAACCAACAATAGCATACATTAATTCTGAACTTGGTCAGAAACAATATTTATCACATTAGTTTTCTGCTATACTCATAATATTAACAAGCGTTTAATGCCTGTGTGATAGCTCAGTGGACTAAGCACCTCCTTAGACAAGCACAGGGACTGGAACTCGATCCCTGGTACCCCATGCCATGCCAGCCCCTCTCTCGGGCATCCTGAGCTAGTGACAGAGCCCCGGTGTGGTGGTGCACACCTGTAATTCCCACGCTGGGGAGGCTGAAAAGAGAGGATCCCTATGAGTCGAAGCTGCACAGCAAAGTCCTATACCAAATACATAAAATTAAAAAAAAAATACCTTTCATAAATGTAATTCCCATGTGACGGACATGGTGCCTAGCATCCAATTCATTGTTTAGAAAGGAAAGGAGAACATATGGGATCTGACATGAGTTGGATAAATTCATCTTAGGCTCAAGAGTTACCTCATTCCACTTGCACTCTCCTAAATTCTATTTCTAAATCAATCATTTGCTTTTCTCATTCAGCTCTCTCCCCTGTAGTTGAATTTACATAAATGTATTTCTAACTCCTCCATATGTACATGCCTATACACACATACATATATCTATATAGAGATACATGTATCCATAAACATATGGGTATTTCAGATATTTAATAGAGCACATTAATTCTAAATCTGTATCTCTGGCACTGATCTTTGTCTTCAGTAGCATACACTTACATGCCTCCACTTGCCAGTCATTGTCATCACAGTATGACAAGGATATCACCAAAAAAAACCTGTATCCACCACTTTAGAAAGCATGTTTTGCTTCTGTCCTATAGATAAACTACTATTTCTTCAACTTTATAATTCAAGTGGTAGTACAATTCACCTAGGTATATATAAAAAATAGAAAAACGTATCATCCAATAAATGATACACCCTGATACACTGACTTCTTAAATATTTATATTATTATTCCCTTATTTCTGAGAAAATTATACCATTTCTTCTATTTCTCTTACACAGACTTCTTCAACAATATTCTAATTTTCTATTCACATTAAAAATGAATTACTTTGCCTATTCTTATGTTTTCATGAGTTCTATGTCCCCTAGCTATGAATGAAATGAAGTTTCTCTTATTTCCAGTCAATTTCTTTAGAAAATATTACTTTAATTGCATTTAGTGATATTTGAATTTGAACTAGACTGAGCTCATATTACATCTAGTTAAGCAATTTCCCTGTTGTATCAATTAATATTTTATAAAAAGCCATAGACATGAGAAATTGAAAGTGCATTTGCAAATAATTTTTACACTTATGTAATAAATCTTGTCTATCCTTAAGCAATTCGCAGACCATTATGATAATTTCTAGCATGAAAACAGATATTTTCCCCAGGCCGTATTATTTCTGATTGTGTCATCCTTAACCTTTTCTGAGGAATTTAAAAACCAAATTACCAAAACTTGCCTAACACAATAAGCTTCCGTTTGATCAATACATACGGCATAATCAAGGTTACTGACCATTGTTCTAAAAAAGACATCAAAATGGAACAACAAAGGAAACCAAAAGGGCTGGAAGCCAACAAAGAAATGTTTGAGATAGGAAAGGAGAAAGGGAGGCATAAGCAAAGATGTACAAGCCTTGAAAGATGAACTGTAAAATGTAAATGTCAAATATTCTTTCTTTCTCTCTTTCTTTCTTTCTCTCTTTCTTTCTTTCTTTCTTCCTTCCTTTCCTTTCCTTTCTTTCAAGATAGAGTTTCATTAAGTCATCTGATTCCTCATACTGGATTGAAATTTGTTATCTCCTTGCCTCAGCCTGTCAGAGTGCTGGGATTCCCTTCCTGCACCATTGACTAGAATTTATATTTTAAATTGCTTTTAACATTTATATACAATGACATTCACTCTATTCGGCAATTTTCACTTTTTGATAAATGCATAAAGTCATGTAACTTCCTTCCTAACTCAGATCCTCAAGTGACTCCTTTGTCATCAACTCCTTCACCAACCACCAGCCCATGGCAATTGCTAAGTTCTTTACTAACCCTATAATTTTGGCTCAACTGAATGTCACGCAAATGGAACTATACAGGATACAGTCTTTTGAACCTGCAGCTTTCACTGAACATGGCTCGAGATGTATATATGTTGTTGCTGAACAGTATTCCATCATATAGATGCAGAAGCTTCTGTCTATCCTTTCAGTAGTTATGGGAGATTTAGTTATAGATCGAAGTGCTGCAGCATCTATCTGCAAGTCTGTATGTTTGTTTTATGTATTTGGTACAAGGTCTCACTATGTAGCTTGGATTTGCAGTGAGACCCTGTACCAAATACATGAAAACAAACTTTATCCTCTTGTTTTCAGACTCCTCAGTGCTAGGATTACATATGTGCACCACCACACTAGGTCTTACAAGGTTTTGGTGTTTTGTTTTGTTTTGTTTTGTTTTGTTTTAATACAAAATAGTGATAAAAAAAAAAACAGCATTAGAATTAATATAAAATTTCACTAAACAAATAGAAATTCAGCAATGGCTGTTGTATTGCATGATGTTGTGCATATATTTTCATGGTCTTAGTTAAGTAAAAAGAAGGGGATTTGCCATTAGAACATTAAAATATATGTCTTCCTTCACAGGATAGTGACAAGTTCTCAAAGTGGTCATGTTATTTCTCATTCCATTCATCCCTCTACAGGTAATCTAATTATTCTGCTTCTACACCAGAACCTTAGCTTTTTCTTCATTATTCTAAAAGATATTTTGAGATACCTTTCCATGGTGGCTTCAAGCTCTGTTTTATGCTAACAATCTTGGCCTTCTTTCATGTGCTCGTTTGGCATGCACACTGTACCACACTTCTTTGCTAACATCCCTGTTCAGATCATTGACCCTCATGTGTTGCTGAAAGGCACAAACATGTGCTACTGGCACAGATATGTTGTTTTTATTGTGGAGGTTGTGGGGGTTTTTATTTTGTTTTATGTTTTGTTCTCTTTCCTTTTCTTTTTGAAATAGGAATTCACTATGCAGTTCAGGCTACCCTTGAGCTCATGATACACCTTATTTATTTATTTATTTATTTATTTATTTATTTATTTATTTATTTATTTGAGGTACTAGGGATGGAAGCCCAGTTCTTTGCACTGAGCTACACCTTCAGCTCAGTGGTCTACAGGGTCTCACTACACAAATAAGGTTCTTAGTGGTCCTTCCTGTTTTTCAGCCTCCCAAGCACTAGGATTACAGGCCTGCTCCCCCACATCCAGTCTCAATCACAATCTCAGTGTTATTCTTTCTGAGAAGCTCCTAATTTTATATGAAACCTCACAGAATTCTCATCTTTTTTAAATGAATAGAACATATTTATTAAGGGAAGAAAGCTCCTGTCTGAGAGAGGGACAGGAGGGGGTCCAGAGTGAGTGTCCCCAAGAATTCTCATCTTATCAATATGTACAGCCTACATTTAGGGCAGCCACAGGAGAAAGAGATTGACAATGTACAGTGTGCGTAAGGAGGGCCATCTATAGAGAAAACATTATCTCAGGCTTTTACAGAGAGCAAATTAGTCAAGCAATGGCTGTGACTCATCCAGATGGCTGACACGGACACAAGTTCTACACAACGCTGGACATGGTGTTAAGGTAAATCCTGAGTGGCTTCGACTGACATTGTCAGATACGAAAACTACATGTTTTGTTACATAGGTCTTGCTTCAACTTGGTCTTAACCATCTAGCAGAAAAGTTTAATCCCAAGGTATACAAAGTAAAGCCACATTAATATGCTGAACTACAGAAGGCTGAAGTTTACTTACAACTGTCACATACATTTTCCTGGAATACTTTTGTTGTCACTTGTCCATAGATCAGTAAATTGTAACTACTCAAAAATTCTCTTACATGCTTTACACTAAAGACATTTGCAAATACAGAAATTTTAAAATAATAATAACAAAGAAGCCATGAAAAGAGTAACTTCCATATTTAGGCAGACGAGGACATTTCAGGTCTCCTCCAGCACAGATACTAGTTAACACAGACACAAGAGAGAACTTCTGTATGAAAATTTTAGAGACACCTGAGAAGCTACAGCATCCAGGCCAATATAAAACCATGAACCTTGAACTGGGGAGATAGCTCTGTGGTACAAGTGCCTGCCTGGCAAGGGCAAGGTCAAGAGTTTGAACCCTGATCCCTCAAAAAAAAAAAAAGAGAAAGGAAGGAATTGTTGTTTGGCTGGTCATGGTGGCACATGCCTGTAATCCCAGCACTTGAAAGGCTGAGGCAGGAGGATTGGTGCGAGTTCAAGACCAGCCTGGGCTACAAAAGTAAGCTCAAGGCCAGCCTGAACTGCATAGCAAGACTCTGTTTCAAAAAGACAAATAATTAATAATAATAATAATAATAATAATAATAATAATTAATAATAATAATAAAATAAAAAATAAAACCATGAATAGGTTTCAGCAAAAAAGGAAAATTCATGACATTTTCCCCTCCTGTATGTGTTCTAGTTGCTCAAGATAATACATACAACTAGAAGAAATTATGACAGAAATTAAGAAAAGAACCGTGAGTTCAATGTCCTGGCCTACCCAGGGACTACTGCAGGGAGTAGTAGTTGAGACCCTGTACCAAGTACATAAAATAAATAAATAAACAAATAAATAATCAAATATATCGCTGTATTTCCTGATGGAAAAAAAAAATCTGATAATGTGGATACTCTCTCAAATGTAATCAAGAGATTATACTACATGTAATGTTACATTGTCCTCCTCTGACCTATGAAGTTCAGAAGAGGGGAGGAATAGGACACCCCCTCCTGGTTGCAGTTCTACTGAAAAACACCAGGGATAGAAGAAATTTGGAAACACTTTTAAAGTGCCTGCAATGTCTAACACGGATGATTGGTTTAGGTTTGCTCCTGCAGGAATCCAGAAAGTCACCAGGGGGCAGAAGAAATCAGAAATGTTTTTTAAACAGCTAAAACTTTTAATGTCCATGATTGGTGTAGTTCTGCTCCTGCAGGTATCTAGAATGCAAATGGGAGAGATTGTTTTGTTTTGTTTTGTTTTGTTTTGTTTTGTTTTGTTTTGTTTTGTTTTTGTCAAATGCTCAAACCCAAGGCACATATCACAAGGCATACAACAAAAGGGAAAAACAGATAAAAGGAAGAGACTAAAACCTCAAGTACTGATCCTAAGGAAATGCAGATCTGTGAACAGCTTCACACAAAAAGTAAAAGCAATGCCATAAAAATACTCAGGGAGCTAAAGAACGCAAACATCTAAACAAAATCTGGAAAATTAGTCATGAACGAAAGACGAAGATCAGAAACTATTTTGAAATGAACAAGACAGAAATTGTGAAACAAATTGAGAGTAAGTGAGCTACAATTCAGTACTGGTGTCTAATAGCTGAATGGATGAGGATGAGAAAGGAATTAGTAAATGGAAATGACACTGTAATAAAACCATCATTACTATACAAAAATTTTGAAAGTAGTAAGAGAAAAGCATTTGATTACATTTGAGAGAGTATCCACATTATCAGGTTTTTCCATCAGGAAATAATATATTTGATTATTTATTGATTTTATGTATTTGGTACAGGGTCTCAGACTCACAGTGGCTCTTCTACATTCAGCCTCCCCAGCACTGGAATTACAGACATCTGCCACACACCTTGACTCAGTCACCAGGTCTCAGTGCTCCCAGGGGAGGGGATGGAGTGTTGTGGGCACTCGGGATAGAACCCTGTCCCTGCACTTGCCTAAGCAGGTACTTAGTCCACTGAGTTATCTCGCCAGCTCTATATTTAATATTTTGAAAGAATACCAGCAGCAAAAGTCTTCCACCCAAGAACACTCTGTCCAACAAATATGTCCTCCAAAATTGAGAAATTATAACTTTCGTGGACTAAAAAATATTGAGGTACAGGGCTGGTGAGTAAATTGGATATTCTCCTGCAATAGAATAATTCGAAATTTTGTCTCATGCCATATTTAAAAGTTCACTTAGAGTCTCATGCCTCCCTTACCATTTCATTCTAGCATAATGGTTGAAATCTATTTGGTGCTTAGAAATTATCTGTTGAGTGAAAGTCATTTCAGACAGAAAAGGGGGTGATTAAGGAACTGTATGGATATGTAAAACATGATAAAAATGGAACACAAATATTATTGTGGTTACTTAATTAACATCGCAACTAAACTCTTACTGAACAGAAGACTGAACTCAGAGATGTGACTTCAATTGTGCACAGCCTCATAGCAAGATGATAGCGAAGTGAAGGCCCAGTGAGACAGCTCAGCAGACTAAGCGCCTACTTAGGCAAGCATAGGGACCCTAATTCGATCCCCGGCATATGCCATGCTGGTCCCACCCAGAGGTGCACTAAGCTGGCCACCAAGCCTGGGCGTGGTGGTGTATGTCTGTTATCCCATCACTTGGGTGGCTGAAAATAGAAGGATTACTTCGAGTCTGAGCTGGACAGTAAGATCCTGTACCAAATACACTTTAAAAAATATAAAAGAAAGAGAAAGTAGAAAAGTGAGGTTTCCACGCAGAATAGTCTAAACCTGAATATCGCAATGAAATGCTGTATGTTTCTGAAATTATAAATTATAAAGTGACACACATGTCAAGCTAAGAAAAGACAGGATCTATGGTTGCCTTAATTCTGACCATTCATTTAATCTATTAGGACAGGTTCATGAGTCGCATCAGTAAGTTACTGTCCTCTATGTTAAGGGTACCAGAGAGCAAACAGATATAGGACCCTTCCTACAGCATCAAAAGAAAGAAGACGGCTTTGGATTTGGATTTGGTGAAGAGATAGAGAAAGATACTCAGAATGTAAGGGGAAACCTATGGCAGGGCATGGATAGGAGGGTGATTTACTTGATATCCTTGGCTTCTTCATCATGGAATTCAACTACAGCTGCTCAGTTTGAGAGCAGCCTCGAGCTCCAGCAGATCGCGCCAGTCCACACCATGGAAAGCAACAGGAAGATGGACAGGAGTGAGCCAGGACCAGCCTGCGTGCAGGATGCAGTTACCCAGGCCAGCTGCAAGGATTAGCAGCACGAAAGCAACCCTAAAAGATCTGAGGCAGGGGAGCAGCGAGAGATGGAAAGGCGCACAAGGAGTCACCAGGCTGTTTATACGGATTTGGGTTAAGTCTAGGATGTGACTGACATAAAAGCTACAAGTTGTAACGGGAGTTTTGGTGATGTGTAGAGAGTCTGATATATGATATGTCAGAGCAAAAAACAGCAGTGGAAATAAAATGTGAAGAATAAACAGAAGACAAAGCATAAGGGGTCAACACGACTGGTCCTGAAGAATAAGGGGGGGGCTAGTCAAGCTTCACCGGTGCATTTCAGAGAGACCCCACTTTGTTTCTGCACAGCACACATACGGCCTGAGTGGAGATGCAAACACGAGCCCTAGCCTCAGGGTATGAAGAAAAGTGAGTAAGTGATCCCTGAAGAGATAGAGCCTGTGACTTGGCTGCTGTGGCACCATGTGGTACCACACTGAGTTAATGGTAATTACTGAAAACTAGGGCTGATAAAGCCAAAAGGTGCCCCTGTGGGCAACCCCAGGGCACTCTCTGGGCCTCATTATCTATTGTCTGAAAAAAGTGCTGCAAGAGGCTGTGATAATGGCCAAAGGAGAGACAGGTCAGTGGAAGACCAAATCATAGCCTACTGGACTTATGAGCACCAGGCCGCGGTGGGGTGGAAGGAGCCCTGCTTCAGGGGCCATGAGATCAGGGCTGGAAGCCAGGGATGGGCGGATGCACCCCTTCCTGCTGCAAATCGAGGGGCCTCGCGGTTCTTCTGAGCAGAACAGGGGGATCTTCATTAACCACAGCATTTCAGTGAAGCTCCCCCGTGGGGCTCTGGGAAGGAGCGGCTGGACACCTGCTCCACCTTCCCTGTCCCCCAAACCCCACCCAATGCCCCAGACGTGGTACAGCCAGAATAACATAAAGAATACAGATGCGGCACTCTACCAGAACACCAAGGTGTGTGAGGGCCTCTCAGGGAAAGCAGGTGAGTGGACTGCTAAAGCGAGGAGCGGGACTGGACAAGACACTAAGACTGGGGCTGCCAGGGGCCAATGGAGGAGGGAGAAGGTGGAGTGCGGGGACGAAAGCCTAAGTGGAAGAGGATGTCAGAGTTCCCACTTCTGAGCCTGGAAGGACAGAAAAGAAGGGAAAACACCTCTGAAAAGCTACTTCCATTTTTGAAACGTTAACAAGCAGACCGGGGCTTAGAATTCAAGGAGTAATAGGAATAGTCCAATGATACTACCATCGACACAGTGACGTGAGGCTGAGGATCTGGATATGAAAGAAATTTTTGTTGAAGCAGGTGTTTCAGTACAACTTGTGGAAGTCAACACATGTAGTTCAAATACAACAAATAGGTACTGCTTTTATAAAAATTTAAAACATGGCAAAGTTTCCGTGAAGTAAAGAAATGATTAAAATAATTTTCTGATTTCTGTTTCATAGGTATTTGGGTAGAAATCGTATGTGCAGACATCAGGATAGAGAACGATTTATCTGAAGGAAAGCAATAAATCCGAGTGCCCAATGGATCTGGTAGGGTGTGGATCCCGGCAATATTAAATTGGCTCCTAGATGGAAAACAGGGAGAACACAGGGATAGCTATATAGGTAGGTAAGGGCCAAGACGTAGCATGCACTATATGGAATTAAATAGAACTCTTAGATGACTAGAACTGTGAAAGTAACATCAAACTTTGCAGGCCAAAATTATGGCTGAAAGATGCCTCACAATATAATGTGGTTCTTTTTTTTAATTTTATTTTTTTTCTTGTTTCAGACCTTTTGTTTGTTTGTTTGTTTGTTTTTATGGCCAGCTCAGCCTGCCCTGAGGGCAGGGCTGGCGCAGCAGGTGGTGCCAGGGATCAAACCGCGGTCTCTGCAGCCGCCTAAGCGTTCCTAAGCAGGCGCTTTAGACCACTGAGCCATCCTGCCGGGCCCCTATAATGTGGTTCTAAAGTTCCTGATAAGCAGAAATCCTGCTTGGTAGAGCTGAAGAACCTGAAAAATTCAGTGGCTGTATCTCCTGTCCCCAAGCCTGAGGTGGCTTTCTGGCTTCTTTGGCTTGCCAATAAATCTGGAGAGGCCCTCAGTCCTAGATTCTTCAGGGCAAAGCTGAATCCCATGGGTGCTCTCGGTGACAACACACATGGGAAGGAGCAACTGTGTGTCTGACGGTAGATACATGCTTGTATAGGTGCTATTGTTTCTATAGGTCTTTCCATAGGAATATATGCGTTACATTTTAGAAGAACTCGTGTCCTGCAACATAAGCATTTATTTGTGATTTTTGCATCTTTAAATATGATCTGAATGGAAAAAGTACATTTTTGTTTGAATTTTGTATAGTTCTGTATCCAAAATATTTCTATATGTAACTATAAACATTTTACATGTGTGCAGAAGTGCCCATGTTTCAGTGTATGAATTTAGATAAGAAGTGTAATGTGTGATAAATGGGAATCCACGTAGCCATGGTGTGTAAGTATCCATATGAATTACTAGTATGTCAGTAGCAGCATGAGGGACCCGGCGGGATGGCTCAGTGGTCTAAAGTGCCTGCTTGGGGAAGCTTGGGCGGCTTCAGGGACCGCAGTTCGATCCCCGGCACATGCTGCGCCAGCCCTGCCCTCAGGGTGGGCTGAGCCGGCCATGAAAATGAGTGAATAGACAAACAAGGGTTCTGAAACAAGAAAAAAAAATAATAAATGAAAAAAATAAAAAAAATTCTAAAAAAAAAATCAATAGCAGTATGAATAGGCTTGTTTCATTCCTATTAGTTGTATGTGGGAGAACTTCTAAAATTCTAAACAGGAAGGGAGTCTTGGCAGGTCCTGAATGGTATATATGGTCCTTCTGAAGGGGTAGTTAGGGAGACCTTCTCCCCTGTCCTCGAAGCCTCATCAGGCTCCCCAGGACCCTGAATCTGGTTGGCGGGGCCAGATAGGAATCCAAACCTGGTTGTGGTATGGAGTGTAGAGTGACAGTCCCCACCCTAGCGCTGGTGAGAATGGGGCTGGCGCTGTCCACTGTGCCCTCAGTGGGCACAGCTGGACAAGGTGAGGGAGCAGATGTAGGCAGAGGCTGAATGCCCAGCATCCTAGCGCCCTCTGCAGAGAGGAGCTTCCCTAGGACCCCAGCGCACCCTCCCTTCCAGGCTCCCAGGGTGCTTCACATTCATCTTTCTGAAAAACTTAGGATTCTGGTCAGAGACATTATAATCACCCTCTCTCGCTCCCTCCCTCCCTCCCTCCCTCCCTCCTTTTTCCTCTTTTCCTTCTAATAATAACATTATTAGAATGAACCTCATCAATAGTTAAGAAGCATCCATGTGTGTATGTGGGGGGGAGCATTCAATTTAAAGACATATCAGCATAGTTATAGAGGCCTTGGCGTTTACCTATTTACTAATTTCAGCACTCTCTGTGTCTTCAGTTAGTTCCCGTTACTGTCTGGTTCTCTTCCTTTCAGACACAATGCCCTCCTGTGCCCTAGTGGCTGCAGACCAGTGGCTGCCCACTCAAAGGATTGTAACCCTAGGGCAGTAAGCATTTAGCTGAGGAAATGACTTTACTGGGCATCCAATCCTGAAATTAGAAAAAGACTTGAATATTATATG
Organism: Myocastor coypus; assembly: GCA_004027025.1. Taxonomy (NCBI): domain Eukaryota; kingdom Metazoa; phylum Chordata; class Mammalia; order Rodentia; family Myocastoridae; genus Myocastor; species Myocastor coypus. Next base: position 18,002 of record PVJA010011290.1, read on the forward strand.
AGTAGTCTAGCTATTTCTGAGGCTCTGCTTTGGGGAATCACTCAGTGTTAATGCCACCAACTGACCGGAGTAAACAAGATGCCTTCCTTTATTTTCTTTTTTTTTTTTTTTTTTTTTCCTAATCACTGTTGTAATTTCCTCACAGCTACATTCCAACTGAGGAAGTAGGAGATGCTTTAAAATGCATATGCAAATACCTGCTTCAAATTCTTTAAATTTAAGATACATAGGATGTTCAAATAGAGAATTGTAAGGTGAAATAAACATACAACGTATGGGGATGCATTTTTGCTTCCTCATCTTACTTGTTACCTTAACAATAGAAGAGACAAAAAAAAAGGTCAAGTAATGTTCCATCAGTAATTAGGAGCAAGACACCAGACACTCCAAAGGGAACAGTTAAAGTGGGATCAAATGTGACTTAGAAGACAGATTGCATGGGGCAAGAATTTGGGAATACAGACTATTCCTCTAATATTTATTAGATTAGGAAAGAGTTAAATTAAGAAAAACATCGAGCACAGAGAGAAATAGGGTTAATGGACTATGGAAAAACAGTTCTGAGAGAGAAAGAAACCTAAGACTTTTAGAAAATGCCCCAAGTCAAGGACATATATGGCATAGCATTTAGAAAGGATGTGTTTGTTCATAGGGAAGGAACATTTGTGTGTGTATGCGTTCATGGAGCGGAGGAAGGAGAATCAGGTTATTGTAGAAATCATCGTATAAATGAGTAAATATCCTTGATCAATTTTCAGCTTCCAGAGTTCAAGTTATTATGCTGAATTATGTCAGCACTTCTCGCCCAGGCAGCTCCCAACAGCAGCACCACAATGGCTCCCACCTTCCTGCTGGTGGGCATGCCAGGCCTGTCAGCTGCACCATCCTGGTGGATGATACCCCTGCTCACTGTCTACCTCCTCTCTGCTCTGGGCAATGGCACCATCCTTTGGATCATCGCCCTGGAGCCCACGCTCCATCGTCCAATGCATTTCTTCCTCTTCCTGCTCAGTATATCCGATGTTGGTTTGACCACAGCCCTAATGCCCACCTTGTTGGGCCTAGCCCTCGCTAATGTTCGTGCTGTTCCTGCCTCAGCCTGCCTCTTACAGATGTTCTTTGTCCATGTCTTTTCTGTCATGGAATCCTCTGTCTTGCTAGCCATGGCTTTTGATCGGGCACTGGCCATCTGCCGCCCACTGCACTACCCAGCAATCCTCACCAATGGTGTCGTCAGCAGGATTGGTTTGGCCATTGCTTTCCGTTGCCTGGGTACCCACTTGCCCTTGCCCTTTCTCCTGGCCCACATGCCTTACTGCCACCCACAGATCCTGACTCATTCTTATTGCCTACATCCAGATATGGCCCGTCTGGCTTGCCCAGGAGCTCGGGGCACGTTCTACAGCCTTGTTGTGGTCCTGTCAGCTATGACTTTGGACCCCCTGCTTATTTTCTTCTCCTATGGTCTGATTGCCAAGGCACTGCACAGTGTAGCATCCAGTGAGGATCGCTGGAAGGCTGCTCAGACCTGTACCGCTCACCTCTTTGCCGTGCTCCTCTTCTACAGTCCGATGATTCTCTTGGCCTTGGTCAACTGGCTCAAGCGGCCGCTCCCTCAGCCTGTGCACACTCTTCTCTCCTATACACACTTCCTGCTCCCTTCGCTGATAAACCCTGTCCTCTACAGTGTCAAGATGAAGGAGATTAGAGAGAAAATACTCAAGCGCCTGCAGCGGGGGAAGGTGAACTGCGCTGAGTGAGAAGGATGTTTCTGCACACGTGGTGGAGAGGGTGCCTACTACCAGGGCTTCTGTGACTGAGACCTCAGTTTGTAATACATGAAAGTCATTCAGGTTAGCAACTGGCTATACTTGAATCTATACACTTGTTCTTAGAAAGGCGCATGTGTACATCAATGAAAAGAGTCCAAGGGACATACACACTGTTGTACTACATGTCAATGACACATAAAGCATCAGACGCTAGGGTTTGTCACAGCCATCCAAGGGTGTGGCTGCAAATTCCTTTGCAATATCTACAACTTAATAAAGCAGAGGTGTTTATATATGGACACAGCCAAGAAAGAGAAGACGGTAGCATTCTGCCCAGCTGGAGGGAAGACTTTCCAGTATTCTGATTGATTCTTAGGAGAGAAATGAAAGAGGAAGGTCCATTCATCTTCTTATTTATGGTTTTCAAACAAGTCATTTAATTGATCATCCAGGAAAAGGAAGAAGAAACATAGATGTTTTTATACTTTAAATTTTCATAGTTTAGTTTAATAGCTCTTGGGTGTAGCACACAGTTTGCATCCCTGTGTGGAGCCAGGGCACATACCTGGCATGTTGTATTCCTATTTCATCCTCTTTCCCTGGTCTCATCTACTCCCATCCACCCTCTTCTCCCCCATCTCTTGAGCTTCTTTTTTGGTCTGTCCACATGTATAGTACATAATGTTTACATTCCCTGTGTGCAGTGGGTACATATGAATAACACATCTCAATTCCTTTAGTTTAAAATGCTAGTTGAGTTTTTGAAATATGCACATTTACTGCTAAAAATGTCACATAATTCAGAAAAATGGAATAAATCAATGTCACCTTACATGACATTTTCCATACTTAACCACAATTACCTTTTTAGTGGACATTGTAAATATAATACTTTATGTAAATAGGCTCTTAAATGTGGTATAGAAGAGTACTGTTTTTTTTTTAAGGCTACTGATATTAATTTTTACTTCCTGGCAGTTACAGCATCACGCTTCCACACTTACATCATAAAGACCAGGGCTGGCGCACCAGACCTACCTTCACCATGATTTTGAGCAGACACATATGATTGGTTCTTTTCACAAAGTCCTCATGATGTGTTTTTGGATGATGATGCATGCAATAAAAGAAGGAGTTTTAAAGCTATTTCAGTAGATTTTGATCTTGTGTTGAAGTATTTTTCCATAGTAGGGTTCCATGGTAGGCTCTTTTCTCCATAGTAGGTGTTGTTCTCCAGAATAAGATATAGGGTCCAAAGCAGAAGCTACAACCTGGAGCCAGTCCCTACCGCCAGGACTCCTGAGCAGACACACCAAGTCAAAGCAGCCTAGGTTAATGGAATATCTGTCCACCTAAAGACCAATGAGCATCACATCAACTGTGACAATAGAAAACAACTGCAGTATTCCGGGTGGCAGTGTTCTGCACCTGGCTTTTCTTACAATTACAATCTTTCCAAGTCAGTTGGTATGAGTCTAATTCACTGAAATTATCACGTAATATTTGATTGGGTAGATAATAGTTTATTCTACTATTTTCTATTAATAGGGTAGAAATAGATAGATCTAATAATTAGAGAAGTCTATTTTAAATCATTCCAACTAATAACTTAAATATTCAATAGTTTGCCACTTAAATTGATGTTATTATTTTTAGGCATGATCTCCATGTCATTAATCCTGTACATTTTTCAAAATTCTAACATTTTACCCTCCACGAGAGACCATATCAATTCATACTGTTGCATTTCAGAGAAGTGTGTCTGTCATTTCGCTTGTCCATCACACTTGATTGCTTTGGTGGTCTCAATTTCCACCAGTTGCATTAATGATGATCTTGTTCTACTTCACTTTTTGTTTTCCTAATAGTGAACAAGAATGTTTTATATGTATGTGTCTATGGATTATTTTGATTTTTTTTCTTCCCTGAGAAACTTGTTAAAATAAACTTCATCTGTTTTTCTGTTGGTCTATTTGTGATTTAAATATAACTTCAAGTAATCTTAATTTTAAGCAATTCCCATTCTAACTGTGTTTGGTCTTGTTTGTCAGCCAACTCTCAAGCAAGTATAGAGAATGTTGCATAATTAAATTCACTCACTTATTTCCCATTATAATTTTTGTGCTTTATGTGTTGCTTTAAAAAAAAAAAAAAGTATGCTTGGGCTATGAAGACAGCTTGGCAGTCTAAGCACCTGACTGGCAGGCACAAAGCAGCAGATACACTGGTGCCATATGCCATGCTGGCTCTGGAGCCCTGGGTGCATCATGGGGCCCTTGAAGTCAACCATGGTGGTACACACCTGTAACCCTGGCATCGGGGAGGCTGACGTAGGAGGATCACTATGAGTCTGAAGTGCATAGTGAGACCCTGTATCCAATAAATAAATAAATAAATATGCTTGCTCTAGGTGTGTAGGTCAGCGTGTATAATACCCTGGTTCACTCTGTGGTGCTAGAAAACCATGGTCACTGTCATCCCCAGTATTTTGATCTCTATGTTCTACATGCAGTCTCTTGTAATTCTGTGTAAAGTTAAGATGGATGTGCTGCAGTCTCATCACAGGACGCTGGGGTGTTCAAGATGAGCCTAGGCTATATCATCAGTTCAAGGCCAACCTGAACTAAACTGTGAGACTCTTCCACTAAATAAGTAAATTTATAAATATGTTTAAGATAATTGCAATAGATTTTGCTTTCAAGTCTTTTGCTCACAAAGTCCAAAATTATACTAATCAATAGGAATATAACTGAGAGAGTCATTTGTAAAATTCATTCTTTTATTCTCACTGAGAATAAATGTTTCATCATCAAATAACAATATGTAATGTACTAATCATAGTTGCTTTTCTATAATCTTCTTCTGTAACTTTATAGTATTGTTTCTATTGTTTATTTTTCCTTTCTTCAAAATAAAAATTTAAAAAATGCTTCATCTAATTATTATGTACCTTAGAGTTTTTGCATATTTAGTTATTTGATGTTATTTGAATCAAAAAATATATGGAACATTGATTAAAACACCTGCAAGCAGGCGCAGGGGCTGAGGGTTTGATCCCTGAGACAGCAATTGAGACTAGGCATGGTGGCATGTGCCTGTAATTCCTAGTTCTTGGAAAGCTGTGAACAGGCAAATCACTGCAAGTCTGACTTAGTAGAAGGCTGGACAAAGCCATCGAGACTAGCAAGCAAAATTTAATTTAATTTCTGTGTGTGTGTGTGTGTGTGTGTGTGTGACTGGGAGGAGAGAGAGACAGAGACAGAGACAAAAACAGAGAGACAGACAGAGACAGAGAGAAAGAGAGAGAGAGATTGAGAAAGTAAGAAAGAGAGAAAACCAGAGAGAGATACAAGACTCATAAGTTCAAATCCCTGGGGAATGCAGACAAACAGAAATAAATGGAACAAGTAGTAAATACTGGGCACTAACAGGTGTTAGTGTGTTCACTAACAGGTCAGCCAACTCTCAGTAGGCTCCTACTGGATGTTTCCCTGTGAGAATATAGGCCTACTATACTCATGTATTTCCATTATTAAGGTAACATAGTATATACACACTATTTTATATGAAATTGTCTAAATAATATATGGTCCAAACAGACTTGCATGAAGAACATATTTTATAAGCAATATAAATTGATACCCATAATGCTTAAAGAATGCTTATGCTCTTGTTTTCAAAGTGCATTAAGAATTACATAATAGGGGCCAGGGTGATAGCTGTGGTGCAAGGATGTGAGTTCGAACTCCGCTCCCACCAAAAAAAAAAAAAAAAAAAAAAAAAGAAGAATTACATAATAATGTATAACACACACGAAGTAGTTAAATGTAATTCAATGTTGAAGCTAAGAACAGGACATACTATAACTGAGTGCTGAGTTTTTATTTATCTCTGTCTTCTTTCTGGAAGGGCTGACCTACTACAACAGAGTTTAGAGAGCATGTAATTTCCAATGAAACCTAGATAGTCTCTGAATTCACAGTTTTGAAATAGATCTTAGTGTTCAGGAATTAACATGAATCCTGTTCCCTAAAGGAAGATGGCATAGTCCTAGTGGCTCCAGTAGACTTTTTGTTGGACCTTAACAATAGAAGATTCCAGAAGTTATTTTGTTCTGACTCCATAAAAAATGCCAAGAGGGGTCAGGTGCCTCTGGGTAGGCTCAGGCTTCACAATGTTCTGGAAGTGAACTGTGGAGTGACAGTCATTACTGGCTAAATGTGTTATGGGATTCCTCAGAATCAGAGGGCAGTGTCCAAAGGAAGAATCCTATACTCCACAAAGCTTCTATAGGTTCCTGAGATGTTAATTTTTCACTCTGAGGTATAGAGAAAGGAGACTGCAGAGCAGAGGCCAAGTGATGGCTACTCTGAAGCACTCTGGTTCACGTCTGTAACTGTTAGCCCTGATCTTTATGACCTAGTGAATACCCCTTGGTACTTTGATTCAAATTTTTCTTTGTCACAGAAGCTGCTGAAACTATTATAAATTCTCTAATATTTTAGAAACCTCTGTGATAGCTGTTTATCAAATATGACCACTTTACTTTGTACTACTCTTAAAGTTAATGTAAATCTACAAAGCACACACTATAGACAAGTTATTCTGTTGTCAGGAGATTTAAAAAAAACCACCTCTCTTGCCCTGTAGAAAGTCACAATATGGTTGAGACAAGAGGCTTAATTTTACTGTTGACCCTGACCGTTTATAACTTCTACAGTCCCTTTTTATATTTACTTGCCTGAAAAGTGAGTTCATCCAAAATTAGCCTACACAAATGCTGCTCTAGTTTCCCCTTCATACTGACCAGGAAAGTATTTATTGAATGTTAATATATATGCCAGGCCCCTGAAATCTTGCTAAAATCAAGATGGACTCCCAAACTTGCAGCGGCATATGAGATTTTGCCACTTAAACAATACTGAATGGTCAAAGGGCTACATTTTCACTAGCAAAGAACACACTCAAACAAGTTCAGACACTTAGGAAGAAAATCACAGGGAAGATTTAAAGGAGAGAAGGCAAATACTTCTAGATACTAAACGTTTCTCGAAATGTGCAGGACAGTTCTCAGTCACAGTTCAAGCCTACATTTTTTAGGTCTTATTTAGAAGATTCTTGGGGCGTTTACCATTCGTATTTGTTCTAGAGAATAAATGATTTCAGTAATTCAAATAATGACAAAAAAGATTCAAATAGTCTTTATGAAATGTAAGCCTCTTCCCAAAACTCAAAGCTAATACGTTAATTATTAATGCTTATTTCACTACTATGAAGTTAAAGGAACAACTTTTTTATGAGCAGAATAAATTTATTGAGGGAAAGAAAGCTCCTGTTTGAGAGAGAGAGAGACAGAGAGAGAGAGAGAGACAGAGAGACAGGAAGGGTGTCCCCAGCAGGTTGGCCCCCATACATAACTTCTTTTTTGGTTTAAACACTGTCTACTTTCTAAGATACTTATTTCAGAGGAAAATGGAACTTTCACTTTTGTACCATCACTTAGACTTCAAACCCAGATTTTCCAGGACTTTTACTCTAATCTGTCAAGTTTTCACACAGTACACAATAGGATTCATCAATGGCGGTGCCAGCAAGAAAGCATCTGCTATCAGAATCATAGCTAAAGGAAACTTATGCCCAGCAAAGCGATGCATGGTGGCCAAAGTGATGATGGTCACATAGAAGATGAGCACAGCAGAGATGTGAGATACACACGTGTCAAGAGCTTTGAGCCGCTCGCCATGGGATGCAATGCCCAATACTGTTTTCAGTATGAACACATAGGAGATAGCAATGAACGCACTGTCTGACATCATGCACAGTGCAACAAACAGCCCAGAGTAAAAGTTAACCCTGTTGTCTGAGCAAGCCAGATTCATGACATCCTGATGGAGGCAGTAGGAGTGTGATAATAAGTGTTTGTCACAGTAACTGAGTCTCTTTAACGTAAAAGGAAGGGGAAGCACTCAAAGAATTCTTTTAACAGCAAATGCTAGCCCAATTTGCATAACCCTGGAACCTGTGAGGATAGAGCTATATCTCAGAGGATGGCGGATAGCTATAAAACGATCAAAGGACATGATCAGGAGCACTGAAGACTCCATGTCTGTGAATCCATGGATAAAGAATTCCTGGGCAATACACGCATCAGTGGAAACCCCCATAGTGTTGAACAAGAAGATTCTTAGCATGGTAGGGATGGATGAGAAAGACAAGCCCAGGTCAGACAGGGCCAGCATGGAGAGGAAGTAGTACATGGGCTCATGTAGGGAGGTCTCTGTTCTGACGACGCAGAGGATGGTGCAGCTGCCCAGGATGGCCGTGAGGTACACGAGGCAGATAGGGATGGAGATCCAAACATGCACGTGCTCAAGCCCCGGGATTCCAATCAATAGAAATGTGGAGACTTCGATCTCTGAAGTATTGGGAAGAAACATCACCGATGAGTCTCTGTTTAGCTGCTGCAACGTCTAGAAATGGCATTCAATGAACAGAGGAAAGGTATCTCTGAGTTATGAGACAAACTTAATATAGTTCAGTCTTAGGCGACCAGAAATAATATACTTTTTTATATAAGAAAAAACATTCAGTCAGCCTAAACCACTTCTTCATAATATTTACTTCTTACTTCTAAACTGGTCTTTAAATTTAATAAAAATACTTCAATATATGCTATTTGGGCTGGCATGGTATTTGTTCATGTTCCTGATGCTAATGTTATTATTTAATTATTTTAAGGAGAATAAAAAGAACAATAAGAATTGTCAGATTGATCTCACATGCCAGATATAGGCATGTGAGATCAATCAGCAATATAAGCATGAACTATTCTTTTTAATGGACTAATAGAAATTAGTAACAAAATTATCCTAGCTATCTATGTACCCTCACAAAAGTACCTTACATTTTGCATTTGGGCCCCTAATTTTTTGCAGCCACAATGCCTCCATAAATGTAGTTCAATCCTTTAATTGTATAATCCATAAGGTATGGTTTACTCCCAGCCTCCTAAAAGGCATGGGAACGGTCTCTATAAATTGCAGTATTTGTATTAGAAAACATTACAGTTCCCTGGGGGACATTTACTGTGATTCTCCAGAAGACACGCCAGACTCCTGGCTGCCTTACTCCAAACCAAGAGTAGAAAGCCTTCAGATTCTGCAGCTTCCATAGCGAGTCTACTCTAGCATCCTGGTGGGAACCCACATGTTATTTATATTCTTGTACTGTTTTTAGCTTCAGTAAATCCTTCTTAGAATTAATAGTTACCTAGTCCCCTGGGGGGAAAAAAATGATTGTCTTGCCTCATTGCTTTCTACCAGTAAAGGGCTTTTCTAAGAAACTGCCGACAGCCAGCTGCTTATTCTCACTAGCAGCACCCTCTTCGATGGAGGAAATCAGCAACAGGGAAGAATATACCTATGTGTGGGTAACTGTTAGCCTCAGCACCACCACTGCTCATTAAGTGGATGCACGGCTAGAACATGATGGTGGTAACTGACAAAAACCAGCCCAAGAAGTATCAGTTCTCTTGCAAAGGACTGACTTGGTAAAAATATAGAAAATATTATTATTTTATTTATCTTTATTTTATTTATTTATTTATTTATTTTGCAGTACCAGGGATTGAACTCAGGGCCCTGTACTTGCCAGGAAAGCACTTATTCTACTGATCATCTTCATTTTAAGAATGTTAGCAAAGGGATGAAATAAAAATATATTTCTATCTTTTATGAAATCATCTAGCATAGAAAAAAGGAGTTTTGTTGCTCACTCAGGGGTTATTTGGCAATGCCTGGAGACATTTCAAGTTGTCGTAACTAGAAAGGAAGTTTTACTAACACCTAGACAGTAGGGTTCAAGATGTCACCAGACACCATGTCATGAATAAAACAACTCTTGTCATTGAACAATTACTGAGCTCTTCACAACAAAGAATTATCTGACCCCAAAGAAATATAGCGCAAAGGCTGGGAAACCCTATTGTAGAGCATGTAGAGTAGAAAGTTAATATAATTACTCACAAAACATTTATGAACATAACAAATCACTCATCAGTGAGGTGTCAAACCTTTACATTGTACTTTTACATTGCGGATCACATTTTATAAATGAAAACAGTTATTATGTGAATAAATCAATGAATTGTGTGACTATGCTAATGAGACAAAAGAAAACATACGACTTCCTAAAGGAGGAGAAAAATTAAGAAAGTTGAATGAAACTTTAAGATAAAATTCTTAATATTAAAAATGAATTTTTCATAATATAAAGTACCTCCCATAAGATCCAACAAAACATGCTCACTAGCCATCGACTAACTTGAGTGACACTGTAGCCCATCTACCATCACAGCCACTATCTAGTGGGATTAGCAAACAGGAAAAAACAGAAAAAAAAATTGAAAAAAGCAAATATCTGTACTTGTATTCTAATTGTTTTTGCCAGAAGAAAACCCAAAATAATTGATAAGCCTTTAAATTAATTTATCTGAGGAGTAAGACAGAGAAATACCTAAAATTCATAGATATTCCCATTTATAAGATTTATCTCTGGAAAACTTTTATGAAAGTAAGGGTTTTGGGGATTGGCAAGACAGCTCAGTCAATTAAATGCCTGCTTAAGCAAGTGCAGGGACCAGGGGTTTGATGCCCAGCACCACATGTAGTGCTGGACCCACCCCCAGGTCTTCTGAGCCACCAAGACCTGGCATGGTGGCACATGCCTGTAATCCCAGTGCTGGGGAAACTAAAAGCAGGGGGATCATTATGAGTCTGAGCTATGTGGTGAGACCTGTACCAAATACCAAAAAAAGGGGGGGAATCATTATATTTAAAAAGTATCAAATGTATTGCATTAAAAGTTTGTATTACATGGCTAATGAAAGTCTGTAAAAATCTACTAAGTAATGTAAGAAAGCACTTCTATTCCTTAATTCTCCTGCTGGATATAGCATTGGTCTATAGTAAACAGATGTGAATTTTCCCATTAAATGACACATTATTGATCAGTAACACCAGAGAAATTTTGATTATGACAGATAATAACATATATGTTAAACATATACTATAATCATACAAATGCATTTACTGTAGCATTGAGAACAACATAAAAGAATAACATCCTGTAATATATCAAAATGTAATTTCACAATATTTTAATTCTAAGACTATAGATCAGACATTTTTGGGGTACCAGAGATTGAACTCTAGGCTTCATGCATGTTAAGCTCATCAGTACATGCTATAAAACTGAGATATACCTCCAATACCTCTAAAACTTTATATATATATATATATATATATATATATATATATATATATTTACATTATGTAATATATATATATATATATATATAAACATTCCTATTCTATACAGCCTTGTGTTTGAATTGCAAATTTCCAGGCAAAATACATCTCATGATATTAGAAACAATAAATGAAATATATTTAGGACTAAGAATTAAAGCCATTATACTAAGTACCTTCATTAAACATTACTGCTATTGATTGCACAAGATTTACATAAATAAAGTTAAAAGTAACAAAATGAGAAAATGTCCCCAGAAATTACCAGCCCCCCTATACTGGTGGTGTAGCAAAGTCCACAAATATGAGGTTCTGATCTTAGATATTTGCTTTGGGATATGTTCATAAATCCAGGTACTGCTGACACTTTGTTAGTTTTTTTTTTTCTTTTTGTACTAAAGATCAGGTTCAGAACTTTATGCTTGCCAGGCAGGCACTAATGATGCTGAACTGTCTCTCTGACCCAGATTGTTAGTTTTTATAACAAACTCAATATAATAGGTAGGCTGAATTACCACTCAGGAATAATACCTACACATTACAACCCATTAGAGACCACTTAAAATATGAAATCTACATCTCATCCCATACCAAATGCCCCAGATATTTGAAGATAATATCCTTGCATCTGAATTAAATCAGATTGTGCATCTGCTGTTCTTTTGTTGATGTTCTGAATTTCTTCATAATCTGAGAGTTAGAAACAGCACTAAGTAGACAATTCTATGGCCTGAGGAGACTTTGATCATAAAACGTGGTAAATATTAGGAGGAATTATTCTGGTCCTGAAAACTGAAGCCTTCTTCCACTGCCTAAGGATCAGGATATAGTAATGCACCTCCCACCTGTGGTGTTTGGACATGTAAACTTTGCACTATAAAACATCCCTCATCTTAGAAATATTTCCAGTTATTTCTAAGATAGTCAACACTGTCAAGATACACTGAAGTGCATCTTTCAAAATAGAATACAGTAATCACTATTAAGACAGCTAGAAAAGAACTCAGAATATGAGTATCCTATAAGAAAGTAGAGCTAATGCCAAATACAAAGCCTGACAGAGCTTGCTTACTAACGAATAGGATCTATAAACCACCCAGAATGAATAGGTAAGTAAAGCAGAAATGAAACATACAATGTGTCCCTTTAGGGCCCCAGAGTCACAAAAATTCTGCTGCATTTCCTGACATAACTGGATTTGATATTTTCATCAAGAAATAAATAGTTGTTGTAAATCTCATGGCGCTATCTCACTTCCCGCAATCTTCGGTCTGACCTAGTTGTCCTGAATGTTTCTTCCCAGCACTTCTGCCTCTGCCTCTGATTTGTGATCTTTCTCCTCTGAACACTTGGGTCTCTGAGTCTCCACGTCCCATTCCCATTTATCTGTTCAATCACTTTCCCCTAGTTTAGTGCTCATTAGTCCTTTGGGCTTTGATTTTGTGAACCCAGTGTTTTACCTGTCTCTCAGCAGAGAGAAAGGTGCCCTTTCCACTTCCTGCCCAGGGAGTATGTATGTCACAGGCTCCTGAACCTGACCTTTTATGGAAAACACACCATGCTATCTTACCCTGTTGTCAGGGGACCCTTGAGACTTTACATTAAGTGAGACGACTAAAATTTCCCAGGGAGCTACTCACACTGAACTGGAGCAAGTCAAAACCATATTGATATCTCTGTTAAATTGTTTTCTATATAATATCTTTAAAATTTCTCAATTAATGTTACACCTAATAGAGTTTAAGTGTTCTATCTTAGCCTGAGTGGGGCATGCACTAATCCGATCATTAAAATATTAAACTCATTAAATTATGGAAGTAGCACCCTGTGCTTAAAAATGTCTTGTTGTTTGGACATCTTTAGCAGATCGCCACTGAATACCTAAAGGTTATCAGGAGTGAGAATCACCTCACTGTGCTGCGCATCACTCAAGCTTAATTCTTCTAACTTTGCTTTATGGCTTGGTTTATCCACCCACATTCTCATATTTCTCAACCTCCAGCCACCATGGTCCTGCATTCAAATTCACATTTTTGGTAATCACATATGAGACAGATTTCCCCAAACATTTAGTTTGATCCATTTTGCTGCAAATTAGAAGATATCATTATTCTTTCTAGTTGAAAGATGGCCCACTGCATATACCAATCACATATCCTTCATTAGTTCATATTCTAGTTGGCACCCGGGTTTCCTCCATATTTCAGCTACTATGAATCGTGTCACAATAGACTTGAGCATGCGGCTGTTCTCTGGCATGCTGATTTCACATACTCACCCAGAACTACAACACTGGGTCATGTGCTAGAACTATTTTTAGTTTTCTGAGGACATGCCATACTGTTCATCATAATAGCTATACTAATTTGAGTTCAAATCAACAGTGTACAAGTATTTCTTTTTCCTTTCACCCCTGCAATGCTTTATTACTTTCTGGTCTTTTAATAAAAGTAACAAATGTAGTATAGGTTTGATTTACATTTCCTTTATAGATAATGATGTTGAGCATTTTCTGTTAGTGTTCATTGAATTAAAAGTCCACTTCTTTATACATAGAATCCAAGGAATAAATGACCTAGTACTCCCTTTCTTCTCTCCTCCCTCCTTTTCTACATTCAGATTTGTACAGCATAATACTATTATATGCAGCTAACTTGGACTGAAATTATTTGGCAGTCATACAAGGATAGCCCTGAACAAAGTCATGTAAAATGATGAAATACACCAGAACTGTGGAGCATAACACATACATTAAGGGCCAGGCCTAAAGATAAAGATGGAAATAGCAGGCCTACAGGCCTCCCTGAGAAGTAAACAACATAAGATTGTACTAAGTTGATATCACCTGGTCTAATAAAGTCCAGATTGACATTAGTCACCCAGGTAGGGGGCCAGAACATCTGGACCCACTCTCCCAGGTGGATGAGCAGAGAGCATCTGGACCCATTCCTTTCCCCAAATGCCTTTGCTCTTTCCACATACCTTTGCTATGTGACTCACTTCCCTACTCCATAAATATTAGCTAAATGTAATCCTATAGGTTGACTGTATTTTGGCATATGTTGTACCCACATTGTGACTTTACTATATAGATTATCCCTGACAAAGAGCCTTGGTGACAACTCACTTCTGGGACCCCACATGTTTCTCAGGAGTTATTTTTCCATGAGTCTTTCCTATTATTAACCTTGACTGTTTCTTAGAGTCCGTTCTTCAATTTAGAAGAACACATATTGGGCATACATAACTTCTAGCAGTTATTTCTCCTATATCAGTACTTTTGCATATGAGATATAGAAATGAAAATGCAGTGTAGCTATGATTTCATATTTTTTAGACCATCTATTGAAAAAGTATATATTCTTGACATACAATTAAACTTTTTTTTTTTTTTTTTTTTTTTTGTGGAACCAAAGATTGAACTCAGGACCTTGTGCTTGCCAGGCAGGTACTTATGTCACCAAGCTATATCGCCAACACAGTTAAACATTTTTAATACAGAATATATGATGGGATTGAAAAAAGAATAACACATAGTTCTTATACATCAGTTCACAATACAAAAACTGAATTCATCCAAATAAAATTATTTCCTTTTATTTTGATTCAATGGCTCACAGTTAAATCAAACTTTAAATATTATTTCAGACAATATTTTGGAGCAACTTTTGTTTCTGTAATTCAAATTAATTTTTGTTTTGCCTTTTAAGATAAAAGGCAAGTGTTCTTTATGAGTTAACTAATGATTTATGGTGTCTTGTTCACAATAAATAAGTGGAAAATATGTTGAGCATTTTGGTAACTGCGGGATCTTGTTAAAAATACAATTCTGGTCCATCACATCTGGAATGGGTCCTGAGCTCTGAGTTCTTGTGATCACTTCCCCTCCGAGTCCATGTTCTGTACAAAATTCTGATATGGCCTTTTTCTCTTTACATCTCAGAGTGATTAATTTCTGTGATTGCTTTACATATATCCCTGAGTAAATTTAATTTATATTCTGTTATCAAAGGTGATATTTATTGTAGACTTATTTCATTTACTGAGGCACATAGCCCAAGTATTTTTATTCGAGCAAATTTGCATAAATAAGTTTGTGTATTTGTTTGCCTATAGTCTTGCTACCCTATCATATTTAACAGTTAGATTAACTATGCAGTTATTATGTTTTGTCTGTGCAATTCCACTTTTATTTAATACATTAAATAAAACTGTCAGCTTTTCTTCCTGGTTATGGAGGGAATACTATTTTCCACTATATTCTGTATTAGACTAAACTATAAAATTGTTTAGATACAATTGTTTAAACCTAATAGCCCTTAGAAACACCTCTCATATAGAACCTATTAGATGGGCCGGCAAGATGGCTCAGCAGTCTAAAGTGCCTGCTTAGGAAATCTTAGGCAACCACAAGGACCATGGTTTGAATCTCGGCACCACATGCTACACCAGCCCCACCCCCAGGGCAGACTGAGCAGGCCATTAAATAAATAAACAAACAAACAAATAAATAACTTGTTAGAAAACTCTGCTGATGCACAACTAAGTCTACAGGAATAAAGCCCATGCAACTAGAGAACATACTCTTAAGTGAAACAAATCAGATCTGCATGTGCAAACATCACATTGTCTCCCAAGTGTAAGCACATGAAAGACAAAATAAAGTCTGATGTGTACAATAAATACTGGGAAAAGGGAATGTAACCTGTTCAAAAAGAAGGAATTACTGAGTTGAGGTGAAGGATAGGAAAGGAAGTGGGGGAAAGAGATATATCTATGGATGTAAGCAGAGTGGTTTGGACAACTGTACTGTGGATTTCTGCCGGTCTGTGGAAAGGAGCAATTGGTGCTTAATTTGTTTTGTCTCCTTTTTAAATTTGTTGACCTTTTTCTTTTCTTAATTTCTTATATGTTTATCTCTGTTTTTCTTTCTTTTTCAAATTTTGCACACATATATCTCGTAATATGCACAACTAATTTGAAGACAACAGTATGCAGTATAACAAATACTGTGAAATTTCATATTTTGTTCAATGAAATTCTGCATCATTTGTAATTTTTCTGTTTTGATGCCATTTTTCAGTCTATTTTAGAAATAAAAATCAAAAAAAAAGAATAAAACTCATCTTACTAAGCTGTCTGTATAAGTCATCTCTTCTTTATCTAGATCACCAGATTTTGACCTTATTGTCAAAAAAAGTTCCACGATACTGTTTCTACATGTAGTTTTCTTTCTATTTATTCTTCATCTTGATGCGTTTCATTCTAGTAGATAAATTTAGAAATGTTTGCTTGTTTTCTAACTGTAGGTATTTGGGTTATTTCCACACCTAGTCTGCAAGGAATACAGATGCTAAATATTTTTAGACATAACATCCACAAAATAAATACACACATTTCAACAGTTCACCATGCTAATTAATGTGCAGAAGATAATGGCTACCACTGTTTTTAATTTTTTTGTGTGTTTTTGGTACAGGGTCTCACTGTACAACTGGGACTCATAGTGATCCTCCTGTTTCAGCCTCCCCAGCTCTAAGACTATAGGCGTTCACCACTATGCCCAGTGTCAGTGGCCAGGTCAGTGTACTGGGAGTGGGGCTGGCATGGCACACAGTACCAGGGATCAAACCCAGATCCTTGTGTTTGCCTAGGCAGGCAATTAGACCACTGAAGTATCTCTATGTCCCATGGCCTCCACTTTGAGCACATCTTATAGTCATAGAAGCCAAAAGTAACTTGTATTAATATCATGCTATTTCAACAAATTTAGTATTAAAATATTCATATTTTTCTTTTCCTGATAGATACATTATTGGTGGTCTTTATATGAGTGATGTTTTGGAATATAAAACCAGAAATAGAAATGTATGGTTGAACTTTGTTGTTTTCATTATGCAGAACACATCACTACCCAAGTTAAATAAACAACATAGAAAAAAATTTCATTTAGAGATAAAAACAAAATTTCAATATACAATATCAAGGTTAATCTGTAAAATTATAAAGTCCTGAGTATTTGTTGGACTCATAAATATGGTAGCCCTGATTTTATTATGCTAATGCATACATGTTGTGAATAAGACTATTGCATGAGACAGAAGCATATGAACCTGGAAATGTTTGTTGAATTTTTCTTCTTAAATACTTATGAATGCTTTATATTTTGTGAGGCATACCTCCTGAAGACGGACTGCTCTGTATTGTGTGAATTAATTCTTCTTTGTGTTTTTGATGGTCTCATTTTCTTTTAACATCTCATGAAAATGATTTTTAATATCTCATCAAAATGATTTTTAAAAAGAATATTTTTTTATGTTTGTAGTACAGAGTTTACAGGGTCTCATTACAAAAATTGATCTTCCTGATTTTTAGCCTCCCAAGCACTGGAAGAAACCTCATAAGTGAAATAAATCAGACCCACATGTGTAAATATTGTATTGTCTCCTTAGTATAAAAACCCAAAAGAAGAAATTAAAAAGATAGAAAAGTAAGATGGAAAGAAATGGAACTTAAGGATTAAACAGTGAAGATGAGGAAAAGGAGAGAAAAAGGCAGGGAGAATATATTGCAAGTGTATATATAGGGCGACTGAGATGATTTCCCTAAAAATTTCCATCAGATTTTTGAAAATAGCTGTTATTATGGAGACTTTTGACGTTGTCTAAATATGTGTGCTGATGTCTGCAGTCTATGCAACTATATCAAGAACAGCAATGTGTAATATAAAAAACATGCTTCAGTATCTATCATCTTGGTCTTCCCAATGGGTACTGTTTCTAATGTGATATCAATTATTAATGTGCTCTCTTTAAAATAATTTTAAAAGGTTTGAAAAAGAAAACAAAGAGACAAGAACAAAAATAGATATTCATCTGTCTGCACCCTGCTATGCCCTTACAATCTCAGGTATGCAGTCAGCCCCCAGATCATGTGACAGCAAAGCATATATGCTCAGGGCCAGAGCACTCAAAAGGAACACAGCATAGTAAACATACATACTGAAAGCGAGTAATTATTCATACATTGACATAGAAATAACCTTTACAAAAGCTCACATGTGTTATACCCATATTTAATATCATATCTCAGATATATCAACCTATATGAAATACCACTTTCAAATGGTACAAACTCTTCAACTGTGACTGTATATCCTGAAGTCCCAAAAAGTGCAAGTATAAATTGTTGATGCCCATTGCATGCCAACAGCCCTGTTGCACAACCATGTACACAGAAGGCTGGGGGTTAATGCCTTCAACTTCATTAACTTGCTCTATAAGGGAGATGGTGAGAACACGAGGCAGAAGGAATTGGCGGGGGGGGGGGACTAAAGCATTAGGGAAAGGACAGGAGAAACTTGGTTTTTCAAATAGACACTGAGCTCAGTTGATCTGAGTTCTCTACCATCCGGGGCCTTTTTAGAACTGCTGATGATCATGCTTGGTTTCGTCAAAGATAAAGCAGACTTCAGAGTGAGTTATTCCTGTGCCTTCGGCATCTCTGCCCCTCACAGAAAACAGTGTGCTCACAGAATCTCCAAGAAGCTGAGAGTCAAGGTGATATGCTATGCAGAAAGGCCTGACTCTATGGGAGCTCCAGGTATAGAGATCCTTGCATACTACACTTTGTTCTGCAGTGAGGAAGAAAAAAACTGAAGCTCACTGTGTCCTTCAGAGACTGAAAAATAGGCGCGCTGCCTTTATGCACAACTCCTCCAGTAGGGGGCGTGCATCTGAACCCAACCTGCTCCACTCTTAACCTTTAGGTATCTGAAAACAACAAAACAAAGCCTAAATTTCCCTGAGATTATTTTTTAGCAAGGTCTGAGACCATTTTGTCATTGATCTCTGCAAAGGCTTGTGCAATACAAAGAATACTGTCACATAGCTATTTCCACATAAGGGGCAGAATAAAGGAGGTCCAACAGAGCCCATCGGAACCATGGCTGGATTCACAGCCAAGTTCACAGATGAAGGCTGAGCTCTGCTCCACGTGACTTGTAACTAAATTTCCTCAAACCAAAGCTGCATAGCCACTTTACATGTTACACTTATGTGGGGAAAACAGGAAACAACTTAGTGAGAACTTAAAAGTGAAGTCATCCAGCTCTGTTGTTAAAGAAGGATCTGGTTTAATTTCAGCTTTCGGCGTGCGTATGATCACAAAAGTCCTAATTTCAGACCAGAGAATAAAACAACATTTTGGATAGTGTAGTAGAAGAGAGAGTGTGAAGCTAAGTGCGAAACTCTGTGAGTCCTTTCCTTCTCATGTAGGGGACACAGTTTCATTCTTAAATTTAATGACAACCTGATAAACTGAATTTCAGCACTGAAAACATCATACTGATGAAAATAACCAATGGAGGGTTGCCAGTTAGCTTAGTTGTTTAAGCGCCTTCATGTGCAAACCCAGTGTGGCTCCGTAGACCACGGTTCCATCCCAACTCCACGTGCCACACCAGAGCCGCCCTGAAGGCTGCTAGAGCCAGAAAACAAACAAACAAGCAAACAAACAAACTCAACTTCTGGGCTGGCTGAACAGCTCAGGGAATTAAAGCACCTGCAAGCAGGCACAGGGGCCGAGGTTCGATTCCCAAGCCTGCTGTGCTGGCCCCGCTGCCGCCACAGGGACGCGCTGAGGCAGCAACTGAGATGGTGTGGTGGCACGCACTTATAATCCCAGCTTTTGGGAGGCTGTAAACCAGCGGATCGCTATGAGTCTGATCTAGTAGTGAGACCCTGAACACCCTATAGAACTTTCCCTAAAATAATAATTTTTAAAAATCTCACACAATAATTTGTCTAATTTCTATCTGATTCTCCTGACTTGGAGCCTTATTTGTGGAATAAAACAGGTAAGGAAATTTCTGAGCATGAGGGCGCTCGAATCCATGAGGGAAAACAAAAAAGAAACAGAAGAACCAGGAGCCTCGTTTCCAGATCTAGACTTGAACATGCACGTCACTCTGCTGTTCCAAAGTTGACTCGAGAAAGCGATGAGAAAGGCGAGTGTGAGCTAACAGAATGGGAAAGGCTGTGCCGCCTCTCTTAACGGGGGAACTTTCTTTCCTGTAAAAATTGATTGATAAGGCTTGGTTACGAGTGGAGAAGAGAGAAAAGGAATTCTTCAAAGAATTCTAGCAATGTAGGTGGCAGAAACATGGATGGAGGAGGAGTTAGCCTACTCCAAACAGTGTATAGAACAGGTGACTTCACCAGTATGGCTCATGCATAGGAGACAGTAAAGACCCATGCCATAGAAAGCATCATATCCCCAAGAATACCAGGAACCTCCATTTCAGTGAAATAGCAAAGTTCTGAGTCCAAATCCAGGCCTGGTTGTAAGTCAGTGCCCAGTTGCTTGGACCTCCTTAATATCTCTCTTTTATGTGATAGGTAAGCATCTCTGGTGTACCTAGCCCCAGGGGCTGAGGGGGTGTCCAGACCAGCAAATACAAAAGTGTACTAGAAGCGGTGGCTCCTAAGACAAATTTAGTGCATGATAAGGATCATATCATGTAACTATTACGAACCCTATCCTTCTCTTGTAAATTGAAGATGAGAGGATTTGCTTGTGTCATGAACAACTTTAAAATCTAGTAATGCTGCATCTGACAAAATAGGAATACTTTGTACAGCCAGTCAGAGGCTCATATACACACTACAAAATTTTACCTCAATCAGAACTTCTGCTGGTATCTTTTACTGGGAAGAGGATGTCTAACACATTTTTCCAAGTGGCTGTGACACTTTGGAAACTGCATTCCCAACAAGGCTCCAGAGCCATGCGAGGAAGAGGTAGAAGAAGATAACGCGCAAAGCCTTCTTTTTATGTTAAGCAGTGTGAATTTTATTGTATGCTAAAAGAACAGGGAAAGATAACATTAACTCTTTAATAAATCCTTAATCAGAAAATAGAGACAATTTTCAGTATTGAGCTTTTTAGATTGTAGTGATGTGTGAGCACTCGTGTTTATAGCAGCACAATTCTGCATAGCTAAATCTTGGAAAAAATCCAAATGCCCATCACCTCAGAACTGAATAAAAAGATGTGGTATTTTTATACAATGGAATATTACTCAGCTATAAAGAAGATAAAGTTCAGGTCTTTATAGATAAATGGGTACAACTAGGGGCTATACTCATAAGTAAAATAAGTCAGAGCCACCTGTGTAAACATCAGATGATCTCCCTAGCATAAGAATCTGAAAAAATAAATATACAATAGATATAGTAAAACAAAACCTTTTAAAAATTCTCCACATACTTTAGACAGTAACATTTATTTTAAGCAGTCCTATAACTATCATCTCTGTAGGATAGTAAACTTTTCAGTCTAGAGGACAAATTAGAAAGTTGGAGCCTTTTCTTTCATATTGTTATAAATCTAGGGACAATTAGAAAGAGTCTAGACATATTTGGGATTTTGAAGAAATTCTTATCAGGAGCCACTCCTTATAGCTAAATGGAACATTTGCTAGTACCCAGACATGACTTAAGAAAGTATATGTTATTGTTCAGTGGTTTCCATTATGAGCAAGTTAAGAGCATAGGCTTTTTAAGAAAAGGCACACATGCTCCTCAGGAACCAGGTCTCTAAGTTATTTGAAAGCATTGGGTTTCCCACAATTAACTTTGAATACCTACTTACTAGCTATTGAACATAAACTAAAAAAATTAAGAGTAATAAGCGTTAGTAGTTTAGAAGTCTTTTTTCTGTTCACAGTAGAAAATTTGAGCATCATGTCTATAGTATTAAACTATTCTGTCTTCTGTGTGTGCCTTTATATTTTGAAGTGTGATTGTAATTAGTTTAACATTAAGTTTATTGTGATAAGATTTTAATAAAGAAGAAAATTGCAAGTGTGGGGCACACGCCTGTAATCCCAGCACTCAGGAGTCTACTTGGAGGATTGCTATGAGTTGGAGGTCAACCTGCTCTGCAGAGGTAATTCAAGGCCAGCCTGAGTTACTAAGCTGCATAGCGCGACCCTGTCTCCAACAAAAAAAAAAAAAGAAGAAGAAGAAGAAGAAGAAGAAAATACACTTTCTGGGGAAAGGAACATCGGGTATGGGAGTACTTATTTTAGTGCAATATCTCTATGGATATCTAGAAGTATCAATTAAAATGTTTCTATTTTGTTTTTTGTTTTTTTGGTTTTTGGGGTTTTTTATTTAATATTTTTTATTGTTTAAATTTAACAATGGTTATATTACATATTTTCATCATCAGATCAGTTTAGATTAATACATATGGGTATATAAGATTGATCAAACAATTAAACATTAACCCTTCTAAATCAACATTACTTTTTTTTTTCTTTTCCCATTTCTTTTCTTTGAAAGTTGACATATTGCATATTGTCCTCACAATAGTTCTACAGAGTACAGTGCGTGGGCACGACCCACCTCCCTATTGATGTTGCTAAGAAGAAGAAAAAAGAAGAAAGGAAAAGAAAATTCTTCTCCTTGGACTAATAGGAAGCAGATGCATACACAGTCAAATGTTCTGTAATTGTAGTGGGCCACCAGTGAAGCTTGTGATGTTGGAGGCTATTGAATCTAAGCCTCCTAAAGCTCATCTCACCAATCTAGCTCTGTGTTTCATGCATTGTAATTAATGCATGAAATTAATGCATGTAATTAAGGCTGGGTGGTCAAGGGCAAGTCAAAGCAAGACCTGTATAACAAAACATTGAATATTTTGTTATAAAATGTTTCTATTTTGAACAGCATAACTATTTGAGCTCCTATTTTTATAATTCTGATTGAGAATTTAAGGTCATGTTTTGTTTTTGTTTTGTTTTTTTTTTTAACCAAAACTGAACCGGATAATTTTAAGGAATGCAACTGAATTTGGACTATTTACCTGTTAGTTGAAAAGAAACCAGGGCACCTAGAAACCTCTCAGTACACTGGAAAGATGAGAAGAGCTTTTTATTCAAAATGTGTAGTTTATGGATTGAATTTTTTAAGAATTGTTCCCCTCAGTCCGGGTCTGTGCTAGGCCTGTTGATTTTTATGTGTAGCTTAAAAAGATTTGACAATGTTATCTTTGTGTTTTATTTCCTGTCCTGCGACAGTTCTCTGGTAAATGTATTTTAAAATAAAAGCCAAATTCAAGATGGAAAAAAAAAAAGGCAGAATTGAGATTAAGATGCTGAATAAAAAGCAAATTACATGTGTGCCATTGATCCTGAAGCAGGTTTCAGTGATTACAGGAATTAAGGAATAGAGGCAACAGGAAACAGATTGATAGATCTTTTTGTCTAAGGGAAGCAGATCAGGGTCAAAGAAAAGGAGACGAAAAAAATGTGCTATGTACATGTATCAACTTCGCATAATGAATGTAATCATTGTGTAATACAAACATGTACTAGCAAAATAAAAAAATTTTCTAAAAGGAGAAAACTCACACAAGGCAGGTACACACCAGATGGTACAACTAAGGATTCATTACCTATGGAACAACCAGCGCTATGAAAAAGGATATGGTCATGTTGTGCCCATGGTTCAAATTAGGGTTTAGGAGCCAGGCGTGCTGGCGCACGCCTGTAAACCCAGCACTCAGGAGGCTGAGGCAGTAGGATTGGTGCAAGTTCGAGACCAGCCTGGGCTACAAAAATGAGCTCAAGGCCAGCCTCAACTGCATAGCGAGACCCTGTCTCAAAAAGACAAAAAAAAATTAGGGTTTAGCTAACCCTTTTGGGACATGTTAGGATATAGTTAATCAATAAGTTTATTACCACAAATTAATGATATTAAGAAAATGAAGAAAATGTTTATCAAATTACTCTACAGTAAGTACAGAGATAAAGGGATAACATAGAGTTCACAACTGATCACATGAAACTTTATAAACTAAGGTAACTTTAGGTAAATTATAGACCATAGAACAAACCTGAGACTCTTATGGTAAAGAAAGTCTTAAGGAAAAAGCAACCACACACATGAATTTGTAAATTGATTATGGCATCTTTAGACCACAACCCTTAAATTGATAAGTTACATTAAGGAATCGATGCCACATAAAGTAAAATATAGTTATGAAGTGAACTTCTACAGAAAATGCTGATCTCTAATCTAGGACACATATATTGAAGGCAACATATGCAGCTACAAGTGTACAGGTGATCCGTCAGTTATACTCAAGACCCACTGCCAATGGAAGCTGTTTTAAAATCAAATATAATTTAATATCACTAAATTGCTCTGATTCTTTAATCCACTCAGGCTTCCTGCCTTGAAAGTTGTCCAACTGACTTCACAGAGAGACAGTCAAAGCATGCAATAAAGTCTGAGCAGCCAGTTGTCAGTTGCAAAGAATGGAAGATCAAAACTCACTGGGACATTGTTTGCCACGAAATATTCCCCTTAGCAGATTTTGCTTCTAAAATACAGGTTAATTTTCAAGAAATATTTCCAATTTAAGTTACAATAGTCAGCATGATTTTGAATTCCATAAATTTTAAATTTAAAACTTACTAGCACACTTTTGTGGCAATTTTTTATTTTTTTAAAACTAATTGGTTTCATTGGGTTTCACATGAACTCAGAAGGTTTTATAAATCAAATTCAAAAGATTTATAAATAAAAATGTCAATAATTGTTTTGATTCTTATTTGCAGAGAATATGTTGGAAACAAACAACATAATATTTCATATACATATATATGTTTGCACCAAGGAACAGCTCTTCTCATCCTGCATCCTTTATCCTGCTAGGAATCCCGGGCCTGGAGAATTCCCAGTTGTGGGTTGCCTTTCTGTTCTGTATCATGTATGTTCTGGCTGTTGCTGGTAATATAATCTTACATATAATCCAAGTTGAAACCTCCTTTCATGAACCCATGTACCTCTTTCTAGCCATGCTGGCCATATCTGACATAGTTCTGTCCTCCTCTACCCAGCCTAAAATGCTGGCCATCCTCTGGTCTCAAGTTCGTGAGATTGAATGTCATGCCTGACTCGTGTTCTTCATCCATGCCTTTGTCTCTGTGGAGTCTGGGGTGCTCATGGCTATGGCCTTGGACCGCTATGTGGCCATCTGCTTCCCACTGCAACACTCCAGCATTCTGACCATGTCTGTGGTGATCAAACTTGGGACAGCTGTGATGGTGAGAGGGCTGTTGTTGGTGAGTCCGTGCTGCTTCATGATCTCCAGGCTGCCCTTCTGCCCCAGCAGGATCATTCCCCAGTCCTACTGTGAGCACATGGCCGTGCTGAAGTTGCTGTGCACTGATACCAGGGTTAACCGTGCCTATGGGCTGTTTGTGGCCTTCTCTGTAGCTAGTTTTGACATTCTTGTCATCATTGTGGCCTATGTGATGATTCTGAGAGCTGTGCTGCAGCTGCCCTCAGGCGAAGCTCGCTTCAAGGCTTTTGGCACACGTGCTTCCCACATCGGTGTTATCCTGGCCCTGTATATCCCAGCTCTTTCTGCCTTGCTCACCCATCGCTTTGGCCGTCATGTGCCCCAGCTGGTACACATCTTGTTCGCTAATATCTACCTGCTGGTGCCTCCCATGCTCAACCCCATCATCTGTGGAGTTAGAATCAAGCAGATCAGGGACAGAGTTATGCAAGGGTGTTGTGGAAAAGGCACCTGAGCCAAGGATGCTGTCACCATTCTCCCTGCAAAGGTTGCATTACTCTGGAAACATAAGAAAGAAATTGCTACATCCCTTTGCCTATAATCTATAAAAGCTAGCACAAAGGCCAGCAACTGTTGAGAAGAAGAAATATTTTCACAATATTCCAAGATATTGCAGGTCTATGATGGTCCATGTAGACCGTAACCTATGTTCTGTGTTGCAAAACAACTGAGAGTTTTTATATAAAATAAACAAATATTTTAAAAGAATATTTTTCCATATATTAAGGTAAAAACAGTATTTTGTATAATTGCCGAAACTATACATTGGTATACAATTTAAAATGATTTTAAATTTTTCTTCTGACAGATAATGGAGATCTGAAGCTCTCTACATAGAAATAGAATTGTTGAAACAAATACATTTATAACAGACATATAGAAAATCATATAAAAATAAACAATTTAAATATTATTCCTATTGAGGAAATTGTAGTTAAATGTAATATTACATTAAAGTATTATAATTATAAGAAGTAAATGAATTTTTATGAAAATTATCAGGAGAAAACATTACATAAAAAAGACAAAACCACTGTCTATATAGATTTATATCAATTAAGACAAAAACACTGTGTACACAATTTATTTTCAATTATAAAGAGGAATATGTACAGTCAAAGATTTGGAAAATGCAATCAGTTGTTAATAATGTCTTCTTAGAGCAGTGAAACAGTAAAATTTTCCCATTTACTTAAACATATTATTTTTCATGTTATTTTTAACCAACCTGCTGGAATTGTGCATACATACCAGTCAAATCAGTGTTACATTTCAACACATTTAAAATTAATCACATTTTTTTTTGTTGTTGTTGTTGTACCAGGGATTGAACTATGACCCTGAGCTTGCCATGCACACACTTACTCTACTGAGCTATCTCCCCGGCCCTGATCACAGCTGATAGTGCTTATTATTAGTATGGGAATTGAGTAACTGAAGTAACAACTACACTGTAAGAAGGTGGATTCATTCCCCAAGCCTGAGAGCAGAAATGATGATCTGGGAGAACAGAAATAAATATGAGACACAAATCCTTAAAATCTAAATATAAAATTGCTGCCAGACTGCAACAAATTTTTTTAAAGGCAGAAACATTTATTTGGCTCAGTACATATTTTAGTCCATTAATCAGCAGGCTCCACAACAGGGTGGCATTGCAGAGGGCATCACAAAGGAGAAATAGCCCACAGCAAAGCTAGAGCGCCTTAGCACTCTGTCCCTTATGTTTTATGTAGGCTACTTGCCTTAGAGTGAGTATAGCACTCATACTCTTAATCCTACCCAGAACTATGCCAAGCCCACCAGTGGACTGATTTAGTAATCACCCCTGTCCACAGCATTACACATTCTAGGCTCAGCCACCTCTGGAAGGCCCCATCACTGAGTGCAAGAAGCTCTGGGGGCGGGGGATATATAAAACAAGCCATAACAGTGCACAAGGAGTTACTAGTCTTAAAAAGGATTTAACTCAGTATTAAAATTCAAACTATTACTGAGATTGTAGTATCCTTTGAATCCTGAAAATTTAAAATTATCCATTAGTCATACTAAAAATGTTAAAGTTCCAGGAATTCTTCCTCTTTATGCATTACTGAAAATTTTCTGTTGAATTGTTACCTGCATACATACCCAGCCATGCATGAGATGAACAGTTATTAGCACACAAACATTTATCTCTAAAAAAAATTAAAAATTACAAAGTCTGTAGCCTCACCTGCCTGGCAAGTGCAAGGTCGTGAGTTCGAACCCCAGTCCTGCCAAAATAATAATAATAATAATAATAATAATAATAATAATAATAAAGTAAACAGTCTTTGGCCTCACTCCCCCTGTACAGAACTACTGACAAAGAGAATTAGATGAGCTGAAGAGTTCAATCCTCTCTTCAAAAATTTACTGGCTCCCTGAGGACATTACATAGATGAGTCACAAAGCTTTGGAAAAGAATGTGGGAAAAGATTTCAAAAAGATTCATGAAGATCATGTACTGTTTACAGATGTAGGAAGGCTTAGAATTGATATTACTTTAAATTATTAATTTAATAGCATTTGTTTTTAAAATATATTTTCTTCTGCATTATCACTCTGAAATTTGTGATCACTTCCCTATTCCTTCTTTCCATTGCTCAAGGGAGAGTAAAATCTTTGGGAACTATTAAAACAAAAGCAAATACCTACTACACTCCCAACCCAGCCCCTGTATGAGACAGTCTGCTCTGTGCCTGCTGATCCTCTCTGACCCAACCCAAGCCCAGTATGGGTGTGAGATCTGCTCCACATCTACCATATCTCCTCTACTTCCAACCCAGTCCTGGCATGTGTTGGGGGCTCACTCCCACAGGATGCAGTGGCAAGAAGCTGAACACAGCATCAAGACCCAAGCTAGGCACATCTGGATAAGTTCAAACTTAGGAGATCCAGACCTGGTAAGCTGAGTCACCTCACTAGACCCAGATCTAGGACAATTTCTTTTTCCTTTTTCTTTTGATCTACAGAGGATACAACAGGTAACTGGGAGAACTAATCTGCCTGGAAGACCCCAGGTACATAGAAGGGAGGTGATCAGACACGATTTATGCACATGGGACATTTTCTAAAATAGACCACACACTTATTCATAGGTCATACTTAGGTATCTGTAAGAAAACAGAAATTGTCACACGCATATTATCTAACAACAATACAAACTGGAAATAAATGAAAAAAGAAACCACAAAAACCCCAGAAAAACATGGAAATTAAACAAAAATCTCCCCAGCAACCAGTGGGTTACAGATAAAATTAAAGAAGAAATTAAACAATATCTACAATTTAATAAAAATTCAATCCCAACCTATTGGAATTTATGGGATGCAAGGAAAGCAGTTCTTAGTGGGAAATTTGTAGCTGTGAACTCACATTTTGTCAATGTCAGCCATCTGAATGAGTCACAGCCATTGCTAGACCAATTTGCTCTCTGTGAAACCCTGAGAGAATGTTTTCTCTTTAGATGGCTCTCCTTAGGTATACTCTACATCACTGATGCCTTTCTTCTGTGATCCTGTAATATCTTTGAACAGAAAATTTGGGAGACCACTGAGTTTTAGGATGTTACAATATAGGCTCTCATGTGTCCTGAGTCTTCACTGACCTTCAAGGGCTACGGCCATAATATTGGCTATCTTTTCAGCCCTTCTTTTTCTCTAATTTTTGGTCTGCCTTCTTGAGTTGTTAACACTCCAGAACAGAATCTTAGTGATACTATTACTCTATAACGTAAGGTATTTGAGCTTAATATTACTGTCTTTCTGATTATCAAATGCTTTAGATTTAGCATCGAACTGGTATTTCTCTTCAGTCATCAGTATTCCAATAAATCTCTACAGAATGTAACAAATACAAAATAAAATGGAACAAAACAAAAAAGTTACATATTTTTACATAGACAATTAGAAATCTAACCATATACATTGTAGCAGGTTAATCATAAAGCATCTTTTATTGTCTCTTACTCTCTTTTTTGTTTCCCATTCTTTTTTAAAATATTTTTATTCTTTTAATAAGAAATAAAAAAGCAGCATTTTCAAAAACACAATAGTAGTACATTCCCAACAATTGATACAATGCATATTGTTGTCCTTGTAGTAGTTATCCAGAGTACAGGGTGTAGACATGATAATTTTTCTAATCAATGTTGGTACATAAAATGTCTTATCATTTAACTAAGAGAAAGTAGTTGTATACATAGTCCAGTATTCCATAACAATAAGGGATTACTGGCAGAACTGCAAATGTCAGAAGCTGTTGATGTAAGCCTTGTACAGCTCAGCATACTAATCTAGCTTTCCATTTTATGCTTCATAATTTAACCTTTCTGTTGGGTGATTAAGGGCAAGTTAAAGCAATACCTGCATAATAAAACATGTGACTTTTGTATAAGCTAAAGTCAGTCAAACCCTCAGGACGTGCTTTGAAATTATGTACAGTGATTTGTAGAACTGTTGTCAGTGTCAGCCATCTGGATGAGTCATGGCCATTGCTTGACCACTTTGCTGCCTGTGAAATCCTGAGAGAATGTTTTCTCTCGAGAAGACTCTCCTTAGGCACACTATACAATATCTATCCCTTTACTCTGTGCTCCCATAATCTCCTTGAACAGAAAATTTAGGAAACCACTGAGTTATAGGTGTTACAGCACAGGTTCTCTTATGTTCTGAGTCCTCACTGACCTTGAAGAGTTAAGCCAAAATATTGGCCATCCTTGTAGCCCTTCTTTTTCTCCAATTTTGGACAGCAAACTTACATTCTTAACCCTCCAGAGAGAAACTTAGTGATACTATTACTCTATAACATACGTACTTGAGCTTACCATCAAGGTCTTTCTGAATATCAAACATCTTACAATTAACTTGGAATCGGTATTTTCCATCAATCATTGATATTCTAATAAATCCCTATACAATGTGATAAAAGCAGTTATGTATTTTTACACAGACATTTAGAAATCTAAGTATATATAAAATTGTATCCAGTCTAACCAATGACATTTTTCCTAGTCTCTTACTCTCATTTAATACACTTTTTTGCTTTCTTCTAAACCAATCATTTACTTGAGAGAGCAAGTACAGCAGTAACTGAAATTACATTAGAAGCAGCACAAATCTGAAAGACAACAATCACAGGCATTCCAAGCATAATTTCAGTGTTACCCACTGCTGTGCTCAGTGTGAAAAATGTTGTGGTGGTTCTTAGGACCATTACTTAATACATCCTGTATACACATGCATGGTTTTCTGCCTGCCATGTTTCCTATCTTTTCTGTTTGCAGTCGCTCCGTTGTGCAATGCTTAAGCCTTTGGTTTCCATTCAGCTGTGTTATGCTTTTGCATTTTTATTTCTTCTTTTGAGTTCTTACGATAGGGAGACTATATGATATTTACACATATAGGTCTGGTGTATGTCCCTTATGAATATATATTCAAGATACATCCAATTATTTATGAAATCTTTGAGTTCATCAGTCGTTATAGCTCAGTAATATTCCATTGCATAAAAATATCACATCTTTTTCAAACATTCTGCAGATGATGGGCATTGTGGTTCTTTCCAATATTTGGCTATCACAAATTGTGCTGCTGTGAACGCAGGTGCACAGATGTCACTATGATATGATGTTTTCAATTCTTCTGGGAAAATTCCCAGTAGGGGGTAGCTGGATTGAATGGGATTTCAATTTCTGCTTTTCTAAGGATTCTCCACGCTGCTTTCCATAATGGTTGCACTAGCCTGCATTCCCAACAGCAATGGAGAAGGGTTTCTTTTCCCCCACAGCCTCTCCAACATTTGTTGCTTGTTGATTTCTTTATAGTAGCCATTCTCTCTGGGGTGAGATGGTATCTAAGTGTTGTTTGAATCTGCATTTCATGAATGCCTAGTGATGTGGAGCATTTCTTTATGTATATATAAGATTGTAGAATTTCTTTCTCTAAGAAGCGTGTGTTCATCTGAGATGCCCATTCCTAGATTGAGTCTTTAAATTTAGGGACCCTAGTGGTTTTTAGTTCTTTATAAATTCTAGATAGATCTTCGTCTCAATACTGATCAGTTAAACTTTTTTCAAAATTTGTGGGTTGTCTTTTCACTCTGTTGGTAATTTTTTTTTTTTTGACATGCAAAAACTTCTCATCCAGAGAAGTTCCCATTTGTTGATTCTTTGAAGTGTTAAATGTGCATTTTGATTTTTATCCACAAACTCTTTGCCTACCCCAATCTCTTCAAAATTTCCTCCCACTTTATCTTCCAGGAGATTTAGTGTTTCCTTTTTAATATTTAGATCTTTAATGCATTTCAACTTTAGTGCATAGACATAGACCTGGTGCTTAAATATTACAATGGCTTTACCTATGGGGATGTGATAGCATGAGGAGCATCAGCTGCTGGGTGGTGGGCAATAACACACAGGCTGTGTAGGAAGCAGTGGCTTAGCAACTCCAGGCAGTACTCACTTGTATTTCATATATTATGCAATTATGTATAGTATGTATTTAGTGCAGGGTCTACAAGTTCTCATTACACATATTGAACTGGTAATGATCTTCCTTTTTTCAGCCTCCCAAGCACTGGAATTACAGTTGCACACCTCTATGCCCAGCACACTCCAGGGTCTGGGCCTGCATGGCACACCAGAGATTGAATCTCAGTCCCTGCTTCCGTCTAAGCAGGCACTTTAATGTGCTGAGCTATCATGCCTGGCTGTCACTTTATATTTTGCCTCCACACTACCGTGATTGTACTAAGCAGATGTCACTAGTACTGAGCAGCTGAAGACAAGTCAGTGATCTCCTGGAGAAATCATCTAGCTAATGAAGAGAAGCAAATAGGGAAAGCAAAACATTAATCTGAAAGGCTATTTTGTGGTGGTGCCATACCGTGTTTATTACAAATTTGTTGCATGTTTTTTGCTATACTTTTTGAAGTTGGGTTGATCACACATGCGTACACACAGTAAACTGAAAACCAGAAGTATACATATTCATAAATACATATAAAATGATTTACATTCATGGAAACATTTTTGAAACACATATGTATTAAATCAACTGGGATTCATGTTAATATATATACTAACTACTCATACACGATCAAGACTGCAGAATATTTAGTAAATGTTCCTTCTCTTAGTTGGGAGCATTTATCAATATGTACCAATACACATGAACTGCCATTAAAAGAGAATCATTGAAAATAAAATACACAGACATATATACATTTTATTATACGTACATTCATGTTTATAAATCTTAAATGTTATGCTGTCAATTAATCTTTTGCAACCTCATACCAGCACATTCACACAAACACACTTAACCATTTCTTGACAAATGACAGAAAATTGGCAACTTGAACTCATTTACATGAACATACATTCATTTACTAGAAGTTCTTCAACCTGCCTTCACTATGATGCACACAAACTTAATTTATAGACAGAAATAATTGAGGAGACACAGAGAAATAAATTATCGCACAAAACACAAAGCATTAGGTTCTTTGTTTTTTAAAACATATAGAATATTACTGTACAACCAAGAAAATCTTTTCTACCTAATATCTTGAGTTTCACTAATTTAATTTATGGGTTAAAAGTTAAAGGTGAAGGTATTATTTCCCAAAGCCACTTATAAATTCTGCGTAATATTTTCTTGCTAAAGGCAAAAGTTATTCACTACTTGATTATATCTCTCTCATCCAAAATCTAATCACTGGGCCCTCTAAAGTGATGGAGCACAGTACATTTAACTTTCAGTGGCAAGGAGCATTGATGATAATGAAATGTAGAGATGAGAGCAGTGACATATAGATGGCAGATATTAAGGAAAATTGGCTGTATGTGATTTGGCTGTAAATGTAGTTTTGGTACTTCATTAAGTTTTAGAACATAAAATAAAATAAATTAATATTAAAATCAAGCATAACATCTTTGGATGAGAAAAAAAGCCTATGGATGATGAATGATTAGATAAGATATAAGCCCTGATGATAAATAATAAAATCTCCTTGGTTTCAGCCTTTGTCCATGATTTGAATATGGGGCAATAGTCACATCTGCACTTCCCTGTATTTACATGATTCTTTTTTTCATGTTTCCAGGTAAGAGTATTATGAGACTCAGCTTTGTTCAACAGTAACTTAGAGAAGACAATGACCTATTATCATTGGAGGGAAGAAGGCAGAAAAGCAGTGCCCCTTGTGGGGGATGACATACTGTCTTTGAACTGTCAAAATACCCAAATTCCACCACTGAGAATGTTGTCAGGAGTATATTTAGAATGGCGCCATATATTTTAGACACATTGCTGAACTATAAGATTGATGATGAGTGTTTATTTCAAGTAGTTGGTTTTTTCTTCAATACACTGTTCGATTTTATCTTTTTATTTTATGTGTCTAAGACTTTTACCAGTTCTAGTACTGCAAGCTGCTTCACAGCCCTTTCCTTTCTTCGGAGAAATATGGTTTCCTTGTCTTTGTTTTTTATCTTGGAAATCAACTTAAGCTTCCTGGGACCGTGCTACCAACTTGCAAAGACCTTATGATAGATCACTTTTATCAGCATTGTACAACAGAGTGAAGGTGTCGCAGGTTCCCCTGGAGTGAATTCAAAGGCAGCAGTTGCATGCTTAATAGGTGAAAGTGAAAGGGATTATTTTTAAATGTCATTGAAATCTCCAAAGACATTTCAGCAATTTAAAAGAAAATGGCTTAATTTAGCACTCTGAAACCTACTAATATACATGAGTAAAACATGTCAATAAAAACAAAACAGAACACAATAAAATAGTTTCTGAAAGTTGAAAAACAAAATGTGAATGTCACAAATATATTGCTTAAAATGCTTATGATTAGCACTTGGGTATATTTTGAAATATCTGTACGAACTTTAAAGACATCACCGAATGAGACATTCTCCTTTCTTTGCTTTACCATTTACTATTCATTTGATTATTTGTAATATTTTCATAAACTGGCTGCAAGCACAATAGTTCATTGGCACACAGATATTCAACTGTGTATTTTTTCACCAGTTTGAGCACAGTATGTAAATAATATTCTGCTTTGCTTTTGTAAATAATGATTTCAAACATCTCCTTAGGCATGCTTCTCTTTGATAAATTCTGTTTCCATAAAGCGATACCCAGATGTGGAAAATGTGCAACTTTTAAATGTTTCTTGCTTCTTTCTGCTCTTATTAAAGTGTCTGTCCACTTACACTGATACTTGTAATATATTGAAAGAATTTATTATCGCAATCTCTGGAAGATAATCTTCCTTAAAAATATCCAATGATTTTTTAAAACCTTATTTCTGTCATGAACACAGGCCAGCATATTTTCTATTGTCCACCAAGGCTCTTACATCATTAATCTGAGTATCCTGAAAATTATTTCTCTATTGAGTAACAAATTGCTGCCTCCTTGGCTACTTCTTTAATCGATTACCATTTGATGATGTGTAAAGCCCTGTCAGTCTCTCTTTTGCATATCGTCAATAGGGCAAAGGAAGTGGTGCGGCTGTTGCTCCCCATGATTCAGACATCCTTTTCATAGCATGTTCGCATAACCCTTTCCCTGATCTGCTTGGTTCTAACTCCATAAATGATGGGGTTGAACATGGGAGGCACCAGTAGGTAGACATTAGCAAACATGGTGTGTACTAATCGGGGCACGTGGTGGCCAAAACGGTGAGTTATAAAGGTGAAAAAAGCTGGGATATACAGGGCCAGGATAACACCGATGTGGGAAGCACATGTGCCAAAAGCCTTGAAGCGAGCTTCGCCTGAGGGCAGCTGCAGCACAGCTCTCAGAATCATCACATAGGACACACTGATGACAAGAATATCAAAACTAGCCACAGAGAAGGCCACAAACAGCCCATAGGCACGGTTAACCCTGGTATCAGTGCACAGCAACTTCAGCACGGCCATGTGCTCACAGTAGGACTGGGGAATGATCCTGCTGGGGCAGAAGGGCAGCCTGGAGATCATGAAGCAGAAGGGACTCACCAACAACAGCCCTCTCACCATCACAGCTGTCCCAAGTTTGATCACCACAGACATGGTCAGAATGCTGGAGTGTCGCAGTGGGAAGCAGATGGCCACATAGCGGTCCAAGGCCATAGCCATGAGCACCCCAGACTCCACAGAGGCAAAGGCATGGATGAAAAACACCTGGATGAGACAGGCATGATATTCGATCTCATGCGCATGAACCCAGAGGATGGCCAGCATTTTAGGTTGGGTTGCTGACGATAGAACCAGGTCAGTGGATGCTAGCATGGCTAGAAAGAGGTACATGGGCTCATGAAGGGTGTGGTCAGTTCTGATTATATGTAAGATTATGATATTGCCAACAACAGCCACAACATACATGGCACAGAACAGAAAGGCAATCCAAAATTGGAAAACCCCCAGGTCTGGGATTCCTAGCAGGATGAAGGTCACAGGATAAGAACTGTTTCTTGATGTGAGCATACATGAATGGCTACTATATTCTTTGTTCCAAATGCAACCCATTGTCTGCAGATGACAGGAAACAAAACATTTTAGTATTATGATATACCATAGTTAACTAAATTTCTCCAAAATTTTTATTACAGCCATCTCATCCTGCCCTGGGAGTGGGGCTGGTGCGCCATGTGGTGCTAGGGATCAAACCACAGTCATTACAGTTGCCTCAGCTTTCCTAAGCAGGTACTGACTGTGGAAACATTTCACTGGCCCCTCGAAAAATAATTATTTTGACTTATATTATGTCACTTAAAATGGGATGATATCATATATACTGAAATCATAATTACTTTTTGTGAATCAATATTGTACCTGATGGTAGAATCTGAGATGAGAAAACTATCGTGATGAATACTGTCATAATAATACATGCATTTCTAGTCATTAGAGCTTAGAGCTGATCAGTCAACCCGGTTTAAGGAACTTTGGTACATTTTCAGGATGTGATGGCAAGGTTAGAGTCCCATATGTATTTATGGGCTAATGTCGAGCTACCTTTTACTCTCAAACAGTGAAAGGGGGGATTTGCGCTAGCAGAGCTGAATAGCATACATCTGTATTTGAATTGACCGCTTCAGTGCATGGCTCCTCCCAAATCAGAGGTGAAAAAACTTTTCTAAATGCAACTTAGAATGAATATTTTAGGCTCTGCAGCTCATGCCATCTCTGTGCAACCAATGAGTTTGACTTTGTTCTGTAAAAGCTACCACACACAACTCATAGGTCATGTTTGTAGCCATACTCCCTGTATATTTTTTGCAAAACATGTCTGCTGAATTTTCTCTGCCAGTGCTGTTCTGAGTGACAATTTCTTCACGATATCACTCTTGAGCTTCATGCCTAGTCTTTCTGTGTTTTCCATAGTTCAATAGGTGTTTACTGAAGGAAAAATATAAAGGCTATCACTCAGTGACAAAAGGTCTCTGAAATAGTGAATAACACCGTGCAATGTCGCAAGCGAGCTATCTTCACACTGTGTTGAGCCGTCTGCATACAGCTGCTCCTACTTCTTATACTATTTCTTTCTGATGAGCAGTATTCTGTGAGCCACTCTCTGCTGTACCTCTTCACGCAGTTGACCATTCCTTGATGGTCGGCACCTGCTGCCTACCCTGCGATGCCTGCTGCCTACCTCACAATCAGCAGCACCACGCTGCCTTGCTTCACCCTCAGCACCTTTTCACTACTTAGCCCCAGTTGTCCTGAGACTGAACACCTTAGTTCCTACTGCTTTACTGCAGAAACAGCCAGGCAGAGAGCATCCTTCATGATGGTCCTCACAAAACAAATATCTTT